>ML794332.1:21259-36356 GCA_009831015.1 Picea engelmannii | reverse complement strand
AAATGATATGAAACTCTCCAAGAATATAGATCGGGTGATGGTGAGAACAACCCAGGTGCCCGAATCTCCAAGATCCCTCTCAATCGTTGTAGATCTGAAATCTCCACTGAATGGTGCGCCCTACTGGATGACTGAAACCCTAGTAGGTTCAGCCCTGATGAAGGAGGCCTCCAATTGCTATGAAACTCTCCAAGAATATAGATCGGGCTATGAGAATCCCGTGGGAGCAGTTTCGGGCTCAGATCTCAAGCAGATCTCCCTAGATCTGAGTTTTACTTAATTGCAGGATGTCCCCTATGGCTCCCAGACGTCCCAATCTGCAGACAAATGTAGAATGATGATAACCCTCCAGAAAATCCCTCAAACTGATGGTCCTGCCCCTGCAAACAAAACCCAACTTTCGGAATGGCCCTAGGCCCTTAGGATAAGCTAGATCGAACCTCCCTTGATAAACTGGCTCTGATACTAGAATGGTGTGGAGGAGTCTTTCATCCCCGAGACCAAGCTATGGAACAAGGTGAGTGGATATTTCACCACTGAGTTGCTCCCAAGGGTTTTTACAGCAAACCCCAAACTGAATGCTCAAGAGAAATAACAAATGCTAATCCAAAACCATAATGAATAATAGGTGCACCCTAGCCTCTTACTTATACTTTTCCTTCTAATTCTCTGTTGAGTTAGGTTAACTCCCAGGGTTAATCTTCTATTCTTCTATTGAGTTATCTTTTACTCCTTTCCTTTTCCTTTCTTAAGTCAACTTAAAAATATAACTTTTAACTTCTTGACTTTTCCCCCCCTTCAGTGTGAGACTATGACCTAGTGGGGGTGGCCAGGCCACTGAGTCTCCTCATTACCTCTCTAAGAGGTGGGGGACATTACATCTCCATGGGGTACGAGTCGGTACCTGGTACTGGCAATCTTATTCCAAAAATAGAAGTGGTACCTAACCCAAGCGACATTAGTTTCAATATCAATTTAAAGCATCAAAATGCATAGGAATAGCTTGAAACGTAAAGATACCTTAAGTAGCCCCATTGAATGGTAGGGAGATGTCAATTATGTCAAAACAAGGCCAAAAGGGTGGTACTGGGTATAGAAATGGAGGTCTTTGGAATATAATATAGGCAAAAACATGATCAAAACTGGAGACCAACATCGTGGACAGTCTATAGTATTTTGGGTATGAGTTTCAGAATTTGATATCAATTATTTTGTGCGGGGCCTTCTATACTCATAATTCTATACAATGATTCTGGTAGTACTTTCCATGTTTCCCTTTGTCTTATTTCCTCATGTCCCACCTCAGCACCAGATCATTTACCTTAAAATCCTCCTACTTAGTGTGCTTTTCAAAAATCTTCTTCATTCTGTCTTAATGAAGTTGTGATTGGTTGAAAACTTGTTCACTCATTTGCGGTGCATGAATCAATTGGTTTATCCTCCTTTGAGCGTTGTTTGGTTCGGATTATTGCTCTTCCAACAATATCTTGACTAGAAATCCCAATGAGGTGGGAAAAATTTCCTTCGCTTTATATACAATTTGGAAAGGCGATGTAGAGATGGAATTTTTGGTAGTGATTTTGTCGTCCCATAGTGCGTAGATAAGCTTCTTTTGCCAAGACTTATTTTTGTCCTACAACAGTTTTTTAATAATCACGGTTAAACTTTTGTTGTATGATTTTGCCAATCCATTACCCTGTGGGTAATAATCCGTAGAATGTCCCAGGGTTATGTTATAATCGTTACAAAAATTTTCCATCTTCTTGGACTTGAACGTCGCTGCACTTTTTGTAATGATATTGACTGGGAAACCGAATCTAGACAAGATATTGGTCTCTAAAAATTGAACGATAACTATGTCGGTAGCTTTCCTTGTGGGGACCACTTCAATCCATTTGGTGAAGTAGTTTGTGGTCGTTAGTATCCATATGTGATGATTTGAATATGGTGGATGAATTTCTCCTATAAAATCCATACCCCATTGCAGAAACAGTGCTTTGACAGATATAGGCTTTAAAGGTAGGGGTTGCATCTTTCTTTTCCCATCGAATATCTCGCATTCATAGCAACTGGAAAATTCCTTGTATACACCCACAAAAATATTGGGCCAATAGAATCCTACCCTCAATATTTTGTGCATGGTGGTCTTCTAGTAATGATTCACCCCACAGTCTCCTTTGTGGAACTCCTTGATAGCTCTTTATGTGTCTTCCTCTAGCAAACAATTCAGTAAGATCCCTCTTGGATCCTTCCAATACAGAGAGTTGTCCAGAATGCAAAACTTAGCCGCTTTTAACTTCAAAAATATGGCTTTGGTTTTGCTTAACCCTGGAGGGGATTTCAAATTCATTAATATGTAAATAATGTTAGCGTACCAAGCCGAATTGATGAATTTCTGAGATACCTGCGGGACTTCTTATTCTTGTGGATTCTTTGACAGATCTGCGATGAAATGTATTCCCAAAACATAATAGTTTGACTGGACCATCAATTTTGCAAGCCCCTGACCCTTGATCATATTCTTAGGCTTGAATTAGAAGTCATATTCCAACATGACTACGATCCATTTACCCCTTCTCCCCTCAGGATTAGGTTGAGTCAAGATCTCCTTGAAAAAATTGCTAGGCACATCAGCAATGACACGAGAATGCAATATATAAGTTATAAATTCCTTAAGGGCCTTCACCAAATCATACACTTGTTTTTCCATGATATCATACCTTAGTGAGGAGTCTCTCAATGTCCTGCTGAAAAAGGCTATAGGCTTTTCGAAATTCTTCTTGTCCTTCTGTAACAAGCTGCCAACGATGGTGTGTTATGAGGCAAAGGAAAATAAGATAAATTCCCTCATGAAATCTGGGCTAGCTAACATGGGATATTTATTTAGTGCCACCTTGATGTCTTTGAATGAATTTCTGGCTTCAGGGGTCCATTTTATCTCATTACCTTTCCTGAGCATACTAGTGATGTGCTTTAGAATCTTGGCCAAATTTGGGATGAACCTCCTCAGAAAATACCTTTCCCAGGAAAGACTACACCTATTTCTTGCTCCTAAGATTGTTGATATTCATAATCCCTTCCACCCTATTGGGGTCTATCTTTATGCCTTCATTTGAGATGATGTGTCCCAACAACTTTCCTTCTTGCATCCCAATTTTTTTTTTTTTGGATTTAATGAGATGACAAACTTTCTACATTTCTAGAATACCTTCTTCAAATGTTCAAGATGTTGTTCATTGGAATCAGAAAACACTGTGATGTCATCCAAGTGAATGACAATAAACTTGTCTTTCTCCTCAGCAAAGGTTATATCCATGGCCCTTTGGAAATTTTCTCCAGCATTTATAAGCCCAAAAGACAGCTTTTCATACATGAACGTACCCCATAGTGTTGTAAAGATTGTCTTCTCTTGGTCGTTTGGGTGCACCATGATCTGATTGTAACGAGAAAAATCGTCCAGCATTGACATTTTATGAGATCCAACTACCTTCTGCAGTATGTAGTCCATCTTGGGAAGTGGATATTTTTCTTTGAGGGACACTCTATTTAGGTTCTGAAAGTCTACACATAACCTTCTTTCGTCGCTCTTCTTCCTTACAGGCACAAGGTTAGCCACCCATTTTGGAAATGTCAAAGAAACAATAATTTTGGCATCAAATGGTTTCTTTACCTCCTTTTGAATTAGCGACAACAACAAAGGGTTGATCCGTATCTGATTTTTCTTGAAAGGTTTTTTATCTTCCTTAATAGGAATTACATGTTGAATTACTCCAATGTCATAGGCCTTTAAGTCTTCATAACTCCATGCAAAAATGTCAGGGAAATATTTCATGAGTTTGATATATCTCTTCTTGATCTTTGAACTGAGTGTCTTTGGAAGCCTAATTATTTTAGGATCCTCTTGAGTATCAATGTTACAATCCTCGATATCTTCATCATTCGCAGTGATTCTAGGATTTATGGCTACATCATTTTCATCAAAAAACTTTTCTAATGGGACCAAACATTTGCGGATAGTGTTGTTTTTTAGCTGCACTATATTCCTTTCAGATATCTATTTCTTAAAGGGGTCATCGTTACTGCGTGCAGCCGCGTCTTCATCCTCTTCACAACAACACTCATAATCAATATTCATGTTAGAGAACTCGTTTCTAATTTGGAGGAACCTCTCCACCTGTTTGTCATCTTCAAACACTTGTCAATATTTGATGTTATCAAGTACTACAGGCCTGTGTTTGACTTCAATTTCATACTTCCTATTGGGAAAAAATGGAATTCTAAACACCAAATCTGAGGTGTCCAGAGCATCTGCAATTTGATTTTTCCCCCTGGGGATCACTGACAAATTATACTCTGAGAAATATTCAAGGAGGTCCAACACTAGATTTATATATTCTCTTAATATTGGATGCTTGGATTGGTATATAACCTTTACCTGGTTTATGATGATCTTAGAGTCTCCATGCATTGATATCCTTTTAGTGCCCAATTCCTTTAAATCTCTCAAACCCAAAATTAGTGCCTCATATTCGACGATGTTATTTTTACAATCAAGGGTGAGCTTGTAAGAGCAGAGTTTTGTGCCCACTTTGGGAGGATTGATCCACACACCAGCTCTATCTCCCTCCATGCTAACAGCTTCATCAAATATCATATTCCACATTTAATGTTCTGCATGGTTTCTCTAACCTGCACATTCCTCTACTCGACGCTCAACCTTATCTTCGATAGTCATGACAGTTGTTGGCTCCCCCTCTTCAAAGCTTAATCCATTATAAAAAATAGAGGAGCCAATTTCAGTGTCAACAGAGTAGATAGGATTATTGTTCGGTTGTGTTTTGATACTCATCATGTACTTGAGTAGCACCTCTCTGTACAGTCTTCTTTCTTGGCCAAAAACAAGGATGGTAGCATAAGACATGTACGTCTGCAAGGTTCTCTTTAATTTCATGGCCCAAGATCTGGATAACAACATGTCAAATTTTGGGGGAAATGTCGGAAACCACCATGTCCATGACCAGATTATAAGATGGAATTTGAGATAATGACATGACCAAATATTTGATCAGACCCAAACATTTCACCTTTCTTGAGTCGAAAGAGAAAAGATATTTATAAGGTCTAGTGACATCCAAGCCTAACTCATCCATGACCACCTTTGGCATGAGATTATGTGACGCACCTGAATCCAACATGGCGTTATGCAAATTCATGTCATGAATTTTGAGGCAGACATAGAAAGGAGGAACGTCCTCAGTATCGCTAGTTTCTTCTACGTGTGGACCAAATAAAATGGGAGGGTGGTCATCCTGAATGTTCAGGGTGTCGGTAGCCTCTTCCATATTTAACATATTAATGATCTAGTTTCTATACTCTCCCTTCTTGATTAGCTTAGTAGAAGGAACAAGGATTTTTATTTTTTCCATTTCTCTCTCAAAATGAAAAGGAGGAGGATCTTTATCTACCTCTTTGACGCTCATTTCCTTACT
The DNA here is from genome assembly GCA_009831015.1 of Picea engelmannii. NCBI lineage: Eukaryota > Viridiplantae > Streptophyta > Pinopsida > Pinales > Pinaceae > Picea > Picea engelmannii. Next base: position 30,867 of record ML794332.1, on the reverse strand, counting down.
CACCTCAGGCACTTTCTTTAGGGATTATTCCTTTGATTTTCCTCTCTCCATCACGTCCCTTGCTAAATTATCTTTCTTTGTTTGGATTGAAGGAGTATTCACCTATGGTTCCTTTGTGGGATTTGTCTTCAGAGGCTCTACAAACATATTTCTACTCCTAGGGTTATAATGCTTTTGAAACTGCATGATTACATTGTGATACCCCTTCTTGAACTCCTTTGTTTCTGAAGACAACGTATCATCAGTATCCATCACAAAACCACCATTCGCATCCATGAATTTATCATTTTCTCCATTTGTTAAGAACACGTATGTATTTGTATCGTCGCAACAATGCATCTCGTCTTGGATCATCTGATCACAATCGTCATTTGCATAGTTTTTTTGGAAAGTAGGTCTTATATGCTGGTTACCTTTATCTCTTTGGTCTCTTTGCTTGATATGTGGTATTGGAGCTGTCCAACATATATGTACTTCTCTAAGGGTTGACACCAATATGTAAGGGTTAACATCAATGACAATCGACTGTCCAATCCAACTTTCCAACAAAATTCCCGTTTGGAATTGATGGCAACACTTAGACATGGAAATACTCATGCTAATTCTCCCCCTATGATCATCACTCCTCATCATCAATGTTTATATCTCTCTCCCTTTGACATTGATGGAAAAGGGTATCTCACCTTGGGGTTTCTCCCCATGTATTCATGCATTTGTTCTTTCTCTTCATTTTTTTTACCAAAGGTTAACTCCCCCTATCGATATGTCTCCTCTTGATATTGTACCTTATCTAACCAACCAAGGGAAAAATAATAGCTCACCCTTTGGGTATGTCTCCCTATATGGATGCTACTAATATTCTTCTCTAGATCTCTCTCTGATCATTTTTCTCCCCTTGACTTTTCTGTAAGATGTAGATAAATGTAGGGCTACCTGTATATGTTTTCTTTCATGTCTTCTAGTGTTTTTTATTGTCCATTGGTGCTTCCTATTGAATTTCACTGACATATATAAAAAATCATTTAAAATTTGATTTTTTCATTTACTTTTCATGTTCACTTGACCATATTGTTCAACAATGTTTTCTCTTTCCCTGTTATGTTTTTCCTTTCACTACTTTCCTTTTTGTGACCAACTGATTCCAACCAATCCCACTGGTTCCAATTGTAGATATGTTTTTATGAATCTAACCTGTGTTTCCTATACCTACTAAGTGTCTCATGAATCCATCTATGTCCATATTTCACAAACTGTTCATAACCCTGCTACTCAACTGTACACAATGTTGACCCATTTGTGACTGTACCATTATGAAGAATTCTTTATACTATAATTGATCATCAAATGTTCCTATTTATCATATTGAATCAAAACATGTCCACTGATCTGATCTATATTCTCATCAAACTCTGCATGTATGGAATAATTTGTACTAAAGATATCCCTGCATGAATACATACATGAAATATAATCATAAACTTTTTCCTTCCAACTGATACTTGTGTGGGAACACAACTTCTCAATCAATCAATCTGTTACTCTAAACTTATGCTATCTGATTGATCTGAATCTATCTCTGTAAACACTTCATGTTGTTTGAAATATGGTTCTTTGATCTATAGTATATACTACATGGAATCCCCCTATTCAACATAAATATTTACTAGGAGTCTCCAAGATGGATGGCTAAGAAAAATACCCTCTCTAATGCGAAGTAATCTTCTTCTTCGTCTATAGACTCATCATTTTTCTGAATTATCACTTCTTCCTTTCTGTTTGTGGTTTGATCTTGCACTACAATTCTGGAAAGTTCAATCTCTTGAACCTCTTATTTATTCACTTTCTCTTCTTTTCTTTCTTATACTACTACAAATTATGTGATCTCTGGGACCTAGTATTTATTCACCTGTTCTTCTTGTTTTTCATTTCTTCTCCAATCCTTCCTAACATATTTCTTTTTCCCTATAGATTTGTCTTCATATTGTGCTATTGCCAATTCCGAGAGTATGAATTTTGGGTTTCCTTCATCCATCTAACCTTCCTTTGCTTGTTCTTGTTTTATTTTCCAAGCCTTCTTATATATGATATCAATGTTCTTTCTCAAAGAAATGTCCATCATGCTTCTACAATAACAAGCTATGTGTCCATAGTTATGGCACTTATAACATTCAATGTCATGTGGGGCCATGTAAGATTTTCTTATCTGAACATTTCTTTCATAAGTCCTGCAATATGCAACCATATGTCCAAAGTTAGTACAATAAAAACAATGACCATAAAAGAAATTTATGTACCTGGGAGTGAATGATCTTCTTTGTTGTGTATTCCTTCTAAATTCTTGCCTTGTCTGATCATGATATTCTCTCTTGTGGATTCCTTTATTATGGTTGAAGCTTAATTGTTTCCTGAATGTGGTAGGTCTTGTTGAAGATATATCTTTATTACAATCATTATTCTTTGATTCTTGATGACCATGATTCCTTCCTTTGAGTACTTATGCATAATTCTTACTATTTTCTTCATTCTTCTTTTCTAGCAACCTGGAGGGATTCTCTTCAACATTCTCTACTAATGAGGTGGTTGTTTCTTTATCTTCAACGTTCTCTTTGAGCTTGATGATTTTAACTTTCAATGTGACAAATTCTTCTTCAAGCTTCTCAACCTCTTCTTCTTTCTTCGTCATTCAACTCTTCATGACTTCTTCCATCCTCTTTGCTTCTTCAAGTTGGATTTTCAAAGAGATAATTTATTTTTCAAGTATTCTCTCTTCTTGACCAAATTTTTCTTCAAGTTGATTTAAGTCATCAGTTCTTTCTTTAATACGATCTGTCAATATCTTCTCTCTCTTTTATGCTTCTTCCTTTTGTGCTTCCATTTTGATTTCCCAACACTGCTTCTGATCCTTGAGAGTTTCTTCAATCCTTCTTGCTTCTTCTAGATGACCCTTTAAAATCATGATCATCTTTTCAACTTATTTGGAGTTGGTGTCCTGAGATTCTTCCATCTTCTTTAGTTCTACCTGGAGAGACTTGTCTTCTTTTCTTTCAATCCTCAGATATTCAATTGTACTGATAAGTTTTTATTTGTAACCAGCTTTTGCCTCTTTGTACTCTCCCTCTTCTGAATATGTCTGGCATGATAAGAATATCTCTTCATGCTTTGTACTTGTATCCATTTTAGAAATCCTTGAATATATTATGGGAGAAGAATATATATCATGTAGCTTATCCCAGAGTTCTTTAGTTGATGAAAAATTTCCCACTTTGTCTTTTATTCAATCATATAGTCTTTACAAAATGAAATCCTTTGCTATATTTTTGTTCCTTTCAAATTCCTTCTTGGTTGTAGTCTTATTTTTAGGTGTATCATTGTATCCTGTCACAATTTATTTTCAAATATCATATCCATGTGCCTGCAAAAAAAATTTCGTCCTTCTACTCCAATGCTCATACTCTATACCACTCTTACCAAACAATGGTACTCCATTATTATTGTAGTCCATTATCTAACTTCTAGTGGTTAAATTGTTTCCTTGAAGGAACCTGCTCTAATTCCAATTGTTGGAATATTGAGAGGGGGGGTGAATCAGTATGAACACTTTATACCACTTTTAACCACAATATATATTATTTCACTTTATCAACAATGTTCAACAGTTTATCATCAATGTATCATCTATGATTTCATTCAACATTTATATCATAAGAATGTAATCATAAGCAACATCACATCCACATCACGTCAAGAACACAGTACACCAATATTTGTGTGCATTCATATGGGAGAAAACCACAGAATGTGTTCTTATATATATCAAGAATTAATTCATAGGAAGCACCAACTTCCAAATTCTCCAGCTGCAACTGGAAGGAGGATACAACCCCATATTCTTAGGCTCCAACCTGGAGGAAGCTACAACTCCATAAATTCTCCGACTCCAACTAGAAGGAAGCTACAACCCCCTGGGTTCTCCGACTCCAATTGGAAGGTGGATACAACCAAATAGTTCTCAGGATACAACCTAAAGGAAACTCCAAATACCTGATTCTTTGGCTCCAATCGGAAGGATCCTACAACCCCCTTTCCTTGCCCCATCTTGCCACCCTGAAGTATAAGTGTAGACCAATTGTCACTACCATAATCATTGCCACTGTCACATCAACCCGTCACCTGCCAACCTGTCATTGTCATTGATACTCAACCATATCCTCTCACATGGGTCATATACCAAGGACACCTCTCAATTAGATGTCCAACATCACCAACATAAGCCTCTACCAAGCATGTACCAATATCACCAACATGTTGGGTATGTGTTATATTATGTGCATGTGTGTGGGTGGGTGCGTCAGATTCAACAATTAAGTTATGCACATTTGGCTCCGGGCGGTATATGGAGCTTACAGGGTTCAAGGCAGTGCCCCGAAATGTTTTTGGGCGATTTTTTCTATTTTAGTGGATTTTTCTATTTTTAGTGGTTTTCTAAATTAATCTTGGATTAAGGGATTAGGTTTGGTAGCTACAAAATACCTAAAATATTGTATGTATTGTATTGTGAATGGTGAAATTAAGACAACGAAGAGTTGAAAGGTGCGACACCAAGGAAGGTAGGTTTTCTCCCGATTAAGGGTTTCCAGCATAAATCTTTGTGTACTATGTGTATGAGCCATTGATTATTTTTTTTTCTTAAGAATCTGTATGCATTGATTTACTTCACAGGTTTAAAAATTACATGTGGTATCGGAGCTCGTATTTGGCTTCAAGGGGATTCCTTTGTTGCTGAGGGTTTGTCTTGGTCTTGATAGATAAATTTTATCTTGGGTCTGTGATAAACCTGGGTTCAATGGGAGATTTTGTAGTGGTGATTCAAGTGTAGAAAAAGGAATGGAGAGATCTTCTAGAATTGAGATAGAGAAGTTCAATGATAAAAAAATTGAGCTATGGAATCTCAATATGAGGGCCTTATTGTAGAAAAATAACAATGGATCGATGTGGATCCTAGTACACAAACTATCAACACACATTCCACTGGCACACATTCTACTGGCACACAGACTACTAGTACACAAACTACTAGTACACAACCTACTGGTATGTCGAAGGAAGATTGGGAGAAGTTGGATAGAAGAGCAAGGAGTAATATTTGACTCTTCCTAGTAGATTCAATGTTGTTGGATGTCTCGAGATAATATACAACCAAGGAACTATGGGATAAGTTATGGAATTTGTATCAATCAAAGTCCCTAGTAAACAAGGTGTTTCTTCAAAAGAAGTTGTATCATCTTAGGATGGAAGATGGAGATTCTGTGATAGAACATCTAAATGCCTTCAATACTCTGGTAAGTCATCTTGTCTCTATTAATATTACAATTGAAGAAGAAGATAAATGTATTACTTTTTTATGTTCTTTGTCAGACTCTTGGGATAATCTGGTTGTAGAAATTGGTAGTACCACTCAATCTACATTGAAGTATGAGGATGTAGTTGCATCCTTGTTATCTAAAGATATGAGGTAGAAAATCATGGATGGTCAGAGAACATATGATTTATTTGTAAGAGGTTGTACCCAAGACAGGAATCTTGGTAAGTCTTCAGGGGGGAGATCTAAATCTATAGGTAGATCTAAGTCTCTAGGAAAATCTTTGAGGAAATTTTGGAAGTGTGGTAAAGTAGATTATAAGAAAGATTGCAAGTCTAAGAAGGTTGATAAACCAAAGGGATTTGATAATGCCTCTTCCACAGAGGAAAAAACCTCCACTGAATAAGGAGGTGATGTTTACCTGGAATCTATAGGTACACATGCAGACCATGGTGTATGGTTGATTGACTTGGGTGCGTCATATCATATGACTCCTCACAGGGAGTGGTTCTATGAATATGAAAAATACGATGGTGGTGATGTATTCCTAGGAGATGAATCGACGGCCAAAATCATGGGACGTGGAAGGGTTATGTTGTTTCTAAAATATGGAAGGATTAGAAATCTCCTTGGGGTTCTTCACATTCCCAAACTAGCCAGGAGCCTAATAAATTTAAGCAAGTTGGATGATGTAGGTGCGGATACTGTATTGGGAAAGGGCACTTGCAAGATGGTACGAGGAGCAATGGTGTTGATGAGGGGATTTTGGTGTGGAAATATGTACAAGTTATTGGGAAGAACTTATACTAATGGGTCTAACATTTTTTTTCCTTGAGCTGATAAATAAAGAAGACAAGACGAATATTGTCCCTAGAAAGAAGACCATGTTGTGGCATCAAAGAATAGAGAATATTGGATAAAAGGGCCTTCGAACACTACAAAGTAAAGGTATGGTTGAAGGTATGTCTAATTTCACTCCACATTTTGATTTCTATGAACATTTCATATATGGTAAACATAATCGAGTAAGATTCCCATCTGATGCTACAGGAGTAAAGGGGATCTTAGAGTTGATACACAGTGATGTGTTTGGACCTATGCATTTTCCATCATAAGGTAAATCTATGTATCATATTTCATTCGTAGATGATTTCTCAAGGAACACATGGATTTATTTTCTTAGGAAGAAATCTTAGGTATTTGATAAATTTAAAGAGTTTAAGGCTCTGGTAGAAAATAAAAGAGAGAAGAAAATAAAGGTATTGAGGACAGATAATGGTGGAGAATTATGTAGAAATGAATTCAAAGAATTTTGTAAGAAATGTGGTATTGAAAGGAAGAATACTACTTCATACACACCTTGGAAGAATGGAGTTGTAGAAAGGATGAATAGGACATTGATGGAAAAATCAAGGAGCATGCTTAGTGGTGTCAAGTTAGGACAAGAATTATGGGCAAAGGTAGTGGGTACATCATGTTACCTGGTCAATTGATCACCCTCATGAGCGTTAGATGATAAAACTCTACACGAGGTATGGAATCATAAGAAAACCTCTCTTGAACATCTCAGAGTGTTTGGTTGTGATGCTTATGTACATGTTCCAAATGAAAAAAGGAGTAAGTTGGATAATAAAGTTGAAAAGTGTATATTTATTGGTTATAAATATGGTGTGAAAGGTTACAAGCTTTGGAACTCATAAACTAAGAAGACTTTTTACAGTCGGGATGTTGTTTTTAGAGAGGTGAAAGATGTTCCCAAACAGGAATTCCTACCAAGGCAAGAAGAACCTGAGAAAATAGAGTTTAATTTGGATGATGAAAAATATGAAACAACTAATTAAGATGAAGGATAAGAAGAAGAACCTCATACCCAAGTATTGACAAGATCAGTGAGGGAAATAAGGCAACTAGAAAGTTCTAGTCGACCTGATTTTTGTTCTAATTTTGCTTTATCTATTACTAATGATGATCTCAGAACTATTAAGGAAGTAGTGAATTTAGAGGATATTAAACTCTAGAAGAAGGACATGGTTGAAGAAATGGATTAATTGGATAAGAATGAGGCATGGGATCTAGTTGAGTTGTCAACTGGAAGAAAAATTATTGGTAGCAAATGGTTGTTTAAGAAGAAGTTTATTACAGAAGGAAAAGTGGAGAAATACACAGCTCAGTTAGTAGAAAAAGGTTATTCTCGGATAGAGGGAATTGACTTTGGTGATATTTTTTCTCCTGTTTCCAAGTTAACTTCTATTAGATTTATTTTATCTATTGTTGTTTCTTTTGATCTTGAAGTGGAACAGATGTGAAGACAACATTCCTACATGGGGATCTGGAAGAGGATTTATAGTGAAGGGAAAGAAAGACTTGGTATGTAATCTAAAGAAGTCACTATATGGTCTGAAGCAATCATCTAGAATGTGGTACCAAAATTTTGACACATGCATCCTTGGATTGGGATTTGTGAGAAGCAGGGTTGATCACTGTGTATATTCCAAGAAGGTTGGTAATCACTTCATTTATGTAGTGTTGTATGTTGATGACATGTTTTTGGTAGGAAATAACATGGATGTTATCAAGGAGGTGAAATCATTGTTATCCTCCAAATTTGACATGAAGGATCTCGGTGTTGGAAACTTCATTCTGGGAATGGAGATTAAAAGAGATCGTGCAAACATGAAACTTTGGTTGAATCGGAGAAAATATGTTGAAACAATATTGCAGAGGTTTAATATGCATTGAAGTAAACTGGTCAAGGTTTGTATTCTTATAGGTGTAAATTTATCTGCAAATCAGTGTCCCAAGACACGGGAAGAAGAAGAGGACATGTCCCATGTTTTGTATGCCAGTGTAGTTGGAAGTTTGATGTATGTAATGGTCTATACTAGACTAGACATTGCACATATAGTGGGAGTTTTGAGCAGGTATATTTAAAAACCATAGAAGGATCATTGGACAACAATAAAGAGGGTCTTCAGGTATTTGTGTGGCACTACCAGTTATGGACTGTGCTACCAAGGAAGACCAGGATTGGATAGAGTGTTGGACATACATGGGTTTTTTGATGCATACAAGGTTGGAATTTTGGATTGTAGAATATATACAAGTGGGTATGTGTTTAACCTATTTGGAGGAGAAATCAGTTGGATTAGAAAAAGACAGGTTGTAGTGGCACTCTTGACTATAGAAGTTGAATACATGCCATCCACTCATGCAAGAAAGGAAGCAACATGGTTACAAAGATTGTGTTCAAGTATTGGATTGGTACAACAAGAAGTGAGATTAGATTGTGACATCCAGAGTGTAATATTCCTAGCAAAGAACCTTGCTTATCATTCGAGGACAAATCATATTGATTTTCAGTATCACTTTATGAGAGACATGGTTGAAGAAAATAAGGTGTTGCTGAAAAAGGATGACACTTTGAAGAATGTTGTAGATTCAATGACAAAGTCTGTGAGCACAGATAAGTCCTCCTTGTGTAGAGGAAAAATGGGCATTATTTCCCTGTATTTTTAACTATGTAATCATGTGAACCCCTATATGTAAAGAAAAAAACAAGTAGGAGAATGTTGGGTATGTGTTATATTATTTCCATGTGTGTGTGTGGGCGTGTAAGATTTGACAACTGCATCTAAGGATCCCAACTACCTTCGCTTTTTGTGTTGTGTGTGCTAGGTGATTTCCTTGGGGGGTCCTAGGGGGGCAGGTCCATTCAATTATATCCAATGAGAAATGAACAATAGTATAAGAGTTACACCAATACGCCACAATACACCATGCACAATATATGAGAAATAATCAATAGTTTTTGTTCAAAGGAAGTAATGACTTCCAAAGGTAGCTACAGCTTCCAAATGTAAAGGGAGGGATAAACCTCCAATAGGAAGATACAATCCTCCAATATAAAGAGAGATCTGAACTCTCTATCCTTGCCCCTTCCTTCCACCCAAGCATATATGAGAGATAATGAAACTTTATTCAATTCTGGTCTGTTTAGAAGACCCTACTTGTACAGCATGCCCCGCGCTCAATATTTAACATCTGATTCTGAATATCGCACACAATAAACTACAGTCCGTACGCTTTCCAATGGAAGTGGTCCCACCGCATTTGGAGTCTGTATGAAAAATTTATGACTGTTTTACCCGGAACACCTGTTTTTTGACTAGTTTCAGGACTGGTCACAAACCCTATATTCCACAGAGTATATATCCATAATTATAGCGAATCAAGAGCTGAAATTTTTACC
>ML794332.1:0-10378 GCA_009831015.1 Picea engelmannii | reverse complement strand
CAGTTGGAAGCAAGACAACGTGAACGCAGAAATCTTCTTTAGCTTCCCACACCGAGGTTAGCGAAATCCTCTATCAACTATTATCATATTTTTGGATGCCTTGACACTGTACTTTAAGCCTTAGTACAGACTCAGGAACAACACATGCATGCCTGGTCTGGTTTGTGAGCTGACATGTTGCCGTTCTGAGCTTTCCTCCGTTTGATCACCCTTAAAACAAATCGTGACATTAAATCTGATGGGCTTCGGGCTCTGCTCCTGCTAGCAATCCAGGAGTGACTTCCAAATGCCAACAATGTGGTATGCCATGTGGCTCCTCGCGGTTAGGGAGATATGTCCTTGAAAAGTTGGAAGCCCCAAATACTGGTCAAGAATCCCTTAGTTGGTTACAAGTCTTGGTGAAAGGGTAAAGTGTTTGTAACAAGGAACCCCTAAAATAAGGAAAGAGGTTACCTAGAAAAGGTATAAATACAACTCAAGAGTCTCTCATTTAGAAACAAACACTTACAATTGAAAATATATCTTGTGAATGATATGGTCTAGTATTGTGATATTTTGGATATTTTGTGATGACATTTTCTAAAGTTACGAATGTCTGAAGTAGCGAAGGTTTCAGAGTTGCAAAAAACTGGTAACCCTAGTTTTATGAGGTCATATGTGGGATGCATAAGGATAGGTCAAATACATACACAAGATGCAGAAGGACAGGTCACATACATACGTAGGATGCAAGAGGATAGTTCGTGTACATGAGGAAAAGGTTTGAAAAAGAATGTACGGATGAGCTGCAATAAGGTTTGATGGTACATCACACTTGCTACAAGATATGAGATGGTATGATTAAGGTTTTCATGAGTAAAGGTATGAATTTTATGTATTTATTTGATGCTTGTATCTTGGATGGTATGGCACATGATTAAGGCATGTCTTGGAGGCCCTTGATGGTACATGATTGCATATGGTTTAGGTGATATTGATACATGCTTCAGACATACTCTTGCTACTTGGTATATGGTTGTTATGGTTCATTGTTAGAGGCACATCTTTGTGATATTGACATATACATGAGGCTTATATTATAGTACATGGCATGATTGAGAGGGATATGGTTGAGCCATATTTCATGATATATGGTACTAGTGTTGATGTACATGATTGATGTGTTGGTTACTGAGAGGGGGGGTGAATCAGTAATAGCGTAACTATAATCCTTTTTCTCCAAATAATCCAAGTGTTATATCAATGTAGAATTATTATCCAATAATGAGAAATAAGAAATGAACAATCACACACATACACAATACACCAGTGTTTTATGTGGAAACCCAAATCAGGAGAAAACCACAGAATGATTTATCTTATATGTCTTGAAGAATTACATTCATTGGAAGCACCAGCTTCCTTTGTTTTCTAGCTGCAATTGGAAGGAGGCTCCAACCCCCTAGTTTCTCAGGCTATAACCTGAGAGAATCTCCAAATCCCCAATTCTCTGGCTACAACCAGAAGGAGGCTACAATCTCCTATGTTCTTTGGCTATAACCAGAAGGTGGCTACAACCACCTGTCCTTGCCCTATCCAACCACCCTAAAGTTGAAGTAGAATGATGGAACAAATTTCACACTATCAATGTGATATATACCAATGTAAACATGTACCAATAAACGTGAACCATGCATCAACCATGCATCAACCTGTACCTCAACCTGTAATCAACTTGTACCATAAACAAGTGCATCAACCATGCACCAACTTGTAAAAAACAATCTATAATCAACCTGTACCAGAAACAAGTGAAACCAACCATGTAACAAGTATGTAAGAATAATTTTTCAATTACCCATCAACTATGACTCATAAATATGTACCAACATCATCAAATATACACCTCATGTACGTGCCAACTCATCAACTACTTGTCTCAACTATATACCCAACTTGTACCTCAACCAAAATCCCTCATCAATTTCATCATCCAAATATGATTTGTAACTTTGTAATAGACTTGGTGTATATTATCACATTACTTGGATATGTTTCCGTAATGGAATATAAATTTCACGGTCTAGATCATTCTAGAAAAAACTTTATTGCGAAAATGGTGAGATGACCCGAAAAAAACATACCTTAGAAAGCATCATCAAAAGAATTGATCGTTCCTTGAATTCCGACCTTCTTTTCTTCACTTTCCTTAGAAATTAGGCTTATATATCCTTTGGTTACCTCAGAAAACTATAGGTATTCAATATGATCAAGTTTTTCTTAAATGAGAGAGCATTGCCTCTTATTTATACTCTCCAAGTAGCTTCCTTAAAAACATCTTCTAGGTCACTTTGCCCACTTTCCTTATTTTAGGGTTAACCCACTTCTAATTTATCCATTAAATTTATTATTGAATTAATTTATTTTTTATTCACTTTGAATTACACTCATCACTTCACTTTATTATTTACCTTTTAAAATCTCTTAAACCACTTGGACTACTTTGACCTTTTGGGGCTTCTAGATGACATATGAGGGTCCTCCAACTTCGTAAGGCCATAACTCTCAAATCGTGAGGAGTTATGTGACGTTCCACATACCACCAGAAATGGAATGAAATGTAATATCCATATAGAATAGTATTACTTGAAAATATATCAAAACACATACCGTTATACATAAAACAAACTTGGTTCCATTACCCAAACCTGGGTTCTCCAACTTCTCATGGCCATAACTCTCTAACCGTGAGGAGTTATGTGATGCTCCACATACCACCAGAAATAGAATGAAAAGAAATATGCATATAGGATAGTTTCACTGAAAAATTCAGTGGATTTCATCTCATTATTCCACAAATAATCATGGGTTCTCTAACCATACTTCTAGGATAACTCAATCTGTAAAGCGTCTTCCCCTGAGGGATTTCACCATAAGGGGACCACTTTGGAGTTCATCCATTTCTACTTATTATCAACCATGACAAGACAATAATGAGGCATCTTGGAATCAAATAATCTTAGGTCCATTACCCAAATTTTGTGCTACGGGGCTTTCTTCAAGGGTTGACATCAATGACAACCAACCTTAATCAACAATCTCCCCCTTTGCAATTGATGGCAACACTCTGTTGCAATACTGAAATCATATCACTCATGCTCCCCCTAGAACCATGCCTCTGAAATCATATCACTCATGCTCCCCCTGGAACGACTCCTCTATCCTCTGCCTCTATCCTCTGCATCTGATAAATCTCTCCCCTTTTGTCATCAATGACAAAGGTATGTTTCCATCCGGGTTTTCTCCCCTTAACTGAACTGTCCTATTATGGTGCTTCCTCGTGTAAACCTAAGACATATACGATAAACATTAAAAAATAATTCATTTTGGAGTAGAAATAACGCCAAGTCTCTGGCGAAGATATTCAAAGGATTCCCATGGAAGTGGTTTTGTGAAGATGTCTGCCACTTGTTCTTTCATGCCCAGATACTCAACTTTGATGTTCTTTTCTGCAACCTGCTCCCGTAGAAAGTGATACTTTATTGGAATGTGCTTCATCTTGGAGTGCATCACCAAGTTCTTCGATATACTGATGGCACTTGTATTATCACAATAGATTGGAATGGGCTCATCATACTCAACCTATATATCTGTCATAGTTTGTTTCATCCAAAGAACTTATGTACAACATGATGTTGCTGCAATATACTCTGCCTCGGCTGTAGATAAAGACACTGATGATTGTTTCTTTCTTAGCCATGATACTAAAAACTCACCCAAGTAGAACATTGATCCACTGGTGCTTCGTTAGTCATCAATACAACCTGCCCAATCTACATCTGTGTAGGCAATAAGTGATATATCCTTTCCTTTTGGATACCATAATCCAAACTCTTCTATTCCTTTGAGATATCTGAAAATCCTCTTCACTGCTAACACATGTGAATCCTTTGGTGCTGCTTGAAATCGTGCCACCTGTCCAACTATCTGCATTACATCTGGTCTAGATGTTGTAACATATAGTAGGTTGCCAATCATTGACCTATATTTCCTCTAATCTGTAGATTTAGAATCATCATCTTTGCTCAACTTGCAACTGGTTTGCATGGGAGTGATAACTGGTTTGTAATATTCCATTCTAAACCTCTTTATCATTTCTCTGATATACTTGGTTTGAGAAATAAATATTCCTTGGTTTCTTTGACGTATTTGAAGTCCCAAAAAGAAGGATAGTTCTCCAAGTAATGACATTTCAAATTTATTTTGCATATCTTTTGCAAATTTCTGGCTTAACCTGTCATCATCACTACCAAAAATAATATCATCAACATAAACTTCRATTAATAAAATGTTACCTTCACTTACCTTGATGTAGAGGTTGTTGTYTGTACTTCCTTTTATGAACCCTGCTTGCTACATATACTTATCCAGTCTAGAGTACCATTCTTTAGGAKCTTGTTTTAGACCATACAAGGCCTTCTTTAATTTACACACATAATATGCATTCTCTGACAACTGAAATCCTTYTGGTTGTTCAATGTAGAMTTCTTCTTCAAGTTCCCCATTCATAAAAGATGATTTTACGTCCATCTCATATACTTTAACATTTTTGGAGAATGCATAGGCTAAAAGCAACGAGATTGTTTCCATTCTRGAAACTGGGGAAAATGTCTCTTCAAAKTCATTTCCTTCAATCTGTGCATATCCTTTACATACCAATCYAKTTGTGTTMCTTATAACTTGTCCATCTTCATTTAATTTATTCCTRAAAACCCATTTTGTGCYGATCACATTCTTATTCTTTGGTGTTGGAACCAGTTCCCAAGTGTCATTTTTCTCTATTTGATCCAATTCTTCATTCATGGCCTTATTCCAAAATTCATCCTTGTTGGCTTCTTSAAAACAGTTTGGTTYAATTGTAGATAAGAGTGCTAGGWGTGTTTGTTCTRGTGAATGGATTTTTMTTCTAGTCTCAACTCCTGCATCTTTGTTTCYAATAATCTAATYTGAAGGATGATTCTTCTGTACTCGTTTGCTAGGTGTCTTTGGAGATAATTRCTAAACTTKCTCTTTTGTTTCTRTYAGATTCTCTTCATCTTCCTCTTCTACTTCATCTTCCTCTTCTACTTCATCTTCTRCTTCTTCTTCTTAGAAAAGTTGTTCCATTGATTTGTTTTCTTCTTCCTTTGATTATGGTCTACCTATTTCATCAATTGTTACGTTGATGCTTTACATAACTTTGTTCAMTCTTAGATTGTWAAAATTGTATGCTTTCCTTGTACTTGAGTAACTAACAAGTACTCCTTTGTCCACACGAGAGTCAAACTTTCCCATTCTKCCATCTTCTCTTTTGATGTAGCATTTKCTTCCAAAAACTCTGAAGTGCTTCACAWTTGTTGGTCTTCCTTTCCATATCTTGTAGGGAGTTTTATTAGTGTTGTTTMTKAGAATTACTCTGTTTTGAATGYGAACTGTTGTATGCATTKCYTATGTCCAAAATATATYTRTCAATTTGGAATCCATTAGCATTGTTCRAGCCATTTCCTGTACTRTCATATTCTTTCTTTCAACARCTCYATTMTGTTGAAGTGTCCTAGAAACAGRGAATTKYTTTTTTATTCCATGACTACTRCAGTAGTCCATAAATTCCTTTGAAGTAAACTATCATCCATTATCAGATMTCAATCATTTKATTCTTGAATCCATYTGATTTTCAACCATTTCCTTGTAGATMTTGAAGTTTTCAAAAGMTTCTGACTTGTTCTTGAGAAAACAAACTGCARTCATTMTTGTATAATCATCAACTAATAACATAAAGTATYTCTCACCTTTTAAGCCCTTTGTTGTAGTTGGTCCAACTAGATCAGTATGSACAATTTCCASTGGTCTTTCTGTTGAATATTCCTTTGATTTGAACATGGTCTTTGTTTGMTTTCCTTATTGACAATGCTTGCATAAAGTGTTGGTTGGTTTCGTGATCTGGGGCATTTCTTTGAYTGCTTCTCTTTTGCTAWCTTTGACAAGGTTATCAAAATGCATGTGACCCATTATTTTGTKCCATAGCCAACTTTYATCTTCCCTTCCTAGACAACACTTTTCATTTCCAAYTACACTTAACACATATATGTTGTTTGAATTTCTTRCAGCTGTACYGACCAATTTCCCTGAACCTTCTCTTCTTATCTCACACTTTTGTGAATCAAAAGTAAMTTTATGAACTTGGTYACACATTTGACTCACACTTAGAATATTATGTTTCATATCTTCTACCAGTAGAACATTTTGTTCCTTTTTATTCTTGTTCCCAATTCRGACTGTGCCTTCTCCAATGATTTTGGCTGARTTATCATTTCCAAAGGAGACTGGCCCATTTCTTTCCTTTCGCAATGTAAGAAATTTGTCTCTATCACCTGTCATGTGTTTTGAACACCCACTGTCAACATACCAACCGTGTTTCTTSTTCTTAKCTTGTAGAGTGATTGTGCATTMTTCATTTCTATACTGATCTTTCTTTCTTATCCATGTCATTTTCTAAGGTTCTTGTCTGTGATTGTTGTTATTYTGTGGAGGTTATTTAGGATGGTATGTCATTCTRCAATTTTTGGCCACGTGTCCAAAATTTTTWCATTTGTAACATTCCACTTCAGTGCTCAAAGATTTAAACYTGTTGTAACTTCTTCTTTGTGTTTCACTAGGTCTTCTTGAGTAACTACTTTGTGTATGACTCTTAAAKTTGTTATTGTTCCTGTTGTTATCTCTRCAATTCACAWMTTTATGTCCAAAATTATTACWTGCATAACAKAAACCAAAAAATATAGTTTGATACCTRGGAGTTGAAGATATTCTGAAAGAAGGTGCTCTTACGAMTCCTTCTTCTTGTTGAGGCCTRTCTRTCTCTTGTTGATTCTGAAATCTRAATCTTCTCGGTGGACGAGTGTCCCTGTAATATTCCTTATACATCTTCCYATCYCCTTTGATTGTTTCTGCATARCCTTTTGGATTTGTTTCTTTCTCTGTTGTTTTGGATCTTGATYCCTTTTCTRTCTGATTGTATCCAAGTCCAGACTTGTCAAGATGAGATTTTTGATTKCTGATCATAATGTCATCCATAACATTTGAGCTATTYTKCATATTTTTATTTTGAATATCCTTTCTTAGTGTGACAATCTCTGCTTCCAAGTTTCTAATGRTCTTGTCCTTTTCTTCTAGTTGTTCTTTGAGTGCTTCTTCAATTATTTTATCTTCTTGTATTTGAACCTTCAATCTTGTGATCATTTGTTCTAGTTMTYGAGTGTCCTTTTTCTTGTCTAGTTCTTCTYGTAGTTTCTTGTTTTTCTTCTTTTCTCTTCTGATAACTTTTRTGGCAYACATTAATTCTTCTCGATAGTCAACTTCTGCCTTTTCAATTTYRTCTTTGACTTCTTCATATCCTTCTKCATCTTCTTCATATTCTTCTTCAGAGTCTTCTTTGTAAGAATMTTTTACTRCCATGAATAGAACTMTTCATGTCTCACTRCCACTGATTTCATATTCATCTGATGATGAGATGTCTTCTWTGATGCATAAGMTTTTCTTGAAATATTTCTTTGTAGTTCTTTTTCCTTTATATGTGTGTTTGCCTTTTGAGTARCCTTCATCATTTGTMTTTTTCTTATGAGGACATTTGTTRGCAAAATTACCAATACCATCACAATTAAAAMAAATTAAAGGAAKMTTACCTCTATACCTACCATTGGTTCCCTTGTTCAGTATTTTGATGAAGTTGGCCACTTCTTCATCATCTTCYGAGACRTCRCTACTRYTGCTATATTCTTCTTGTTCATTTTTATTTTTCTTTGATCTTTTGGATGCTTTGAAGATGTTTCTTTTACATCTRGATTTTCCTATTCAGTTCTCATTTCATATGCTGTGAAGATTCCATGCAGTTCGTCCATGMTTATTGAGTTYAGATYYGATCTTTCTTCTAGTGCTGATATCTTAGGGTTGAATCTCATAGGAAGGGATYTTAGTACCTTTTGAACAATTACATATTCTTCGATTTCTTCTCCCAATCCTATGATTGCATTCACTGTTTYRTCAACTCTTAAGAAKTRGGCTACAATATTCTCATTTTCCTTCATTTTTAGTTGTTTGAACTGACCTCTGTAAGTTTGAAGTTTTGCTKCTTTGACTTTTGTATCTCCTTCATAAATATTTCGAAGCTTGTCCCAAATCTCTTTGGTGGATTTACAATGTGCAACTTTGGTGAATATTGTTTCACTAAGACCATTCAAAAGTGAATTTGTAGCTTTGGAAYTATGCTGACCAAGTTTCACTGCTTTGTCATTTGTTGGTGGAACTGTTGGTACTGTGTATCCATCTACAMTTGATTGCCAAATTTCAAACCCATGTGMTTGTATATATGTCTTCATCCTTATGCTCCAAAAAACATACTTATGTCCATCAAAGTGTGGTATTCCATTTTTATATGAGTTGGTACTTTCCATGATCTACCTTTTAGTGGTTAAATTGATTTTTGAAGGAATCTTCTATGATACCAATTGTTCGATTACTGAGAGGGGGGGTGAATCAGTAATAACGTAATTATAATCCTTTTTCTCCAAATAATCCAAGTGTTATATCAATGTATAATTATTATCCAATAATGAGAAATAAGAAATGAACAATCACACACATACACAATACACCAGTGTTTTACGTGGAAACCCAAATTGAGAGAAAACCACAGAATGCTTTATCTTATATGTCCTGAAAAATTACATTCATTGGAAGCACCAACTTCCTTTGTTTTCCAGCTGCAACTGGAAGGAGGCTCCAACCCCCTAGTTTCTCAAGATAGAACCTGAGGGAAGCTCCAAATCCCCAATTCTTTGGCTATAACCAGAAGGAGGCTACAACCCCCTATGTTCTCCAACTACAATCGAAAGGTGGCTACAACCACCTGTCCTTGCCCCGTCCAACTACCCTGAAGTAGAAGTAGAATGATGGAACCACTTTCACACTATCACTGTGAGATATACTGTTGTAAACATGTACCAATAAACTTGAACCATGCATCAACCTGTACCTCAACATGTAATCAACCTGTACCATAAACAAGTGCACCAACCTGTACCAAACAATCTGTAATCAAATTGTACCATAAACAAGTGCAACCAACCATGTACCAAGTATGTAACAATAATGTGTCAAGTACTCATCAACTATGACTCATTAATATGTACCAACATCATCAACTATACACCTCATGTATGTGCCAACTCATCAACTACTTGTCTCAACCATGTACCCAACTTGTACCTCAACCAAAAGCCCTCATCAATTTCATCATCTAAATATGATTTGTAACTTTGCAATAGACCTGGTGCATATGATCACATACCTTCAAACATTCCTTAACTTTAACAACAAGAGACTATCATTTTCACCAAACTTTTCTTTAGTCTCACAAGACTAGTTTTGGATTAGTCAACAACCCTAACTTGAAATAATCATAACTTTGTACTTGTAATGAATAAAGATATGAAATTGATAAAAAATGTTCTTCAGTGTGTTTTATGCAATTCCTCCAAGTTTCACTACTTGGAACCTCTCAGAAAAGGATTTATGTCAAAAATGGCACACCTTGTTGAATTCCGGCTTATTCTAGAGAGCAACCTTGTAGAGTGTGCCCCACACGAAATATTTGTTGAATTGATCTAAAAATGCTACATAGCATACTAAAGAATGTGATATAACCAAACATTTTTTCTTACTAAATTTGGATCTATTATGAATAAGTTATGACATTTTTACCCGAAACACCTATTTTTGACTAGTTTCAGGACTAACCACAAACCCTATTTTCCACGGAGTGTAACTCCAAAAATACAACGACCCAGAAGACAATTTTTTTACCATAGATACTTGGATATGTTTCCTAAATGGAATAGAAATTTCAAGGTCTGAATCATTCTATAAAAAATGTT
This sequence comes from Picea engelmannii, assembly GCA_009831015.1. Lineage (NCBI taxonomy): Eukaryota > Viridiplantae > Streptophyta > Pinopsida > Pinales > Pinaceae > Picea > Picea engelmannii. Next base: position 431 of record ML794332.1, on the reverse strand, counting down.
ATTGTGAAAATGGTGAGATGACCGGAAAAAAAACATATCTTAGAAAGCATCATCAAAAGAATTTATCCTTCCTTGAATTCCAACCTTCTTTTCTTCACTTTCTTCAGAAATTTAGCTTAGATATCATTTGGTTACCTCATACACATATAGGTATTCAATATTCTCAAGTGTGTCTTAAATTAGAGAGCCTTGCCTCTTATTTATACTCTCCAAATAGCTTCCTTAAAAACATCTTCTAGGTCACTTTGCCCACTTTCCTTATTTTAGGGTTAACCCACTTCTAATTTGTCCATTAAATTTATTATTGAATTAGTTTATTTTGTATTCACTTTGAATTATATTACACTCATCACTTAAATTTATTATTTACCTTTTAAAATATCTTAAACCACTTTGACTACTTTGACCTTTTGGGGCTTCTAGATGACATA
>ML794331.1:266340-284811 GCA_009831015.1 Picea engelmannii | reverse complement strand
TCCTCAGAAGATCATTCAAGCCATGTTTTACGAGGTGATATGGTCTAGGGATGTCCAGTCACAGTAAGACCAAGGGAAGGTGTTGTCTGTGGGTGCCTTTGTAGGAGGCGAGCTATACCCGTCATGGATGCATTTTTTCCAAGCCTTTTATTGCCTTTATTTTTCATTTATTGCTTTTCTTTCTTTTTTACTTTCAAGGTCTGACCAGAGGACATTGCCTTAGCGTGGTGACCAGAGCTGACAGTGTTACCCACTGGTATCTTTGCAGAGATGATAAGGCTGGCTCGTGATGAGACCCCCTTTCCCTTGGCCATGTAACCAAAGGTCACTGCCCTGGCGTGGTGACCAGATAATGGCAATGTCATACTGCTAGATACCTATGAACATAATGGGCCGACTCGTGATGAGACCTCCCATCCTCTTGGTTAGGTCTTGTTTTATCATTTTTCTTAGGGTCCCTTCAGTTCCTTATCGAGAGGCCTTTTATTGCCTTCTCGGGGATCCCCTGGGCGAAGCATCTCTAGGTTTCATTTCTTATGGCTTTTATCTTTTACCAGCTGCTTTTACCCCCTGGGCCTTTAGCCCCTTCTTCCCACAAGACAAAGTGTAACCCTCAAAAGGTCATCCTAATGGTCAGACTAGGGGAATGGGATGGATGTGCGGGAGATAAGATGCAAAATGACAGAATGGTGTGAGCGGACGATGGCTCTGCAAATCCCCCTTGGTGGCTAACCAAAACCCATGAATACCAGCTTGCTAAGTCACCCCATTAATCACCCCAACAATGGTCAAGTGGATTAGTGTAAGATCCAAGCAGTTATCAGAAATGACAGGAACCTAATACATATATAAGAAGGTTATAACGATCAAACACGACACATACCATGATACCTTGGACCAATTACCTCATGGAGCAAGATTCCTCTCCGATGCAAGTCCAAGCTGATGGTGATGGAAGCTGCTGCTGCTGACAGGACAAATCTGGCGAAGAAGAAGAAGGATAGGCCCTCCAGGGCCATGCTCAGGTCAATCCTGCTCTCGACACTTCATGTCTAGGACCTGCGGGCCTCAAGACATGATCTCCTAGTTATCCCTAGATATCGGGGATAACATGACCTAAAGGGCTGATGAAACTAAAGCATGGATGCTAGAATACCCCCCTCTCACTGGTCACTCAAGTTTAAAGGTTCTTAGGTCTTTGGGAGATGAAGCAAGAGTGTAAAAGAAGTGTACCTTCCCAGAACAAGACAACAAATGAAAAATATAGCAACTTTCAAGTACCAAATGATATTAGTGCTTCATAAGACCATGAACCTTTGAAAAATGAGCTAGTTGATGTAAAGGTGCAGCAATATAAAAGTTTATAACAGCAATAAGTATTTTGTAACAGCTGCAATAAATATGCCTCGGAATTGCTTGAAAAGACAATGAAAAGGTAGATTTAACTAAGCAGAATGATAATAAATTGTCACAAGCAAATTTAGCATTGTCTAGCTAGCATTAAATGTCAATTTTGCAGTGAACTTGCTACAGTTAGATGGTTGTAGCAATCTTTTGTAACAACAGAAAGTATTAGTGTTCAGAATTGCAAGAAAACACCATGTAAACTTAGCATTTATCAAGTAGATTGTTTGGAAATTATCACAAGCAATTTCTGAGTGAGTTAGATGCAAGTTATGTGAGTGTATGCAGCAAATTAATGTAGATTAGTATGGCTGTAGAAAAGATTTGCAACAGCAGTAGGTTAACTAGTGAATTAGTCTAGCTTAGGGTTAGTAGAAGTTATCAAAAGCTTCAAGGAAGAGAGTTTGAGTGTTTGTTTGATCAATCATTCACTAAAGCAAGTGGACTAGTTCCTTTAAGGGGTAATGGAGTCCATAGGTGACAGTTTTCTCTTGGAAGCAATAACAAATGATTATACTTTTCTATGGAGAAGAGATGGATGGAGGAGGTGTTGGCATTTCAAGCTGACCTCAAGCATCCAAACCCTAAAGACAATTTCACTAGAGAGTAAGCAATTTTAGGCCCTAGCAAATCTTCCTTCCTTAAACTTGTTGAAAAGTATTAAGGGAAACAATAACTAGACAATGGCTTCTAAAGAGCTAGAATTTAGGGATTTAGAAGTTTATCTAAGTTAAATCACCTTAGTAAAGTCTAGCAAATGAAGAGAAAAGAAGTAGTAACTTAAGTCCTTTACTCCTATGGTTTGTCAAGAAAGCAATTTCATAATCTTTAACATGAATAAGAAAATATACCATAACCATTCAAATGAAAAGAAGAATTGCAAATTTACTTACTTCACCAAGAATAATCAAGCAATAAAACCCTAGATTGTCAAGTAACTTCACCAAAAATTATCCAAGTTGCAAATTTTTAGCCTCCAAGACAAGTGTGCCTCCCTATTTCAGCAAATAACTTGCAAAAAGGGTGCAAATTTTAGACCACACCTATTGTGTGATGAGTGATGATGAAAAAATGAGAGTACTTTCTCTTTATTTATACAGTACTAATGACCTTTAATTAATTTTAGGTCAAATAAAGGTCGACCTGGCCTAATTACATCAAAATCTAGTTTTTTACATAAATAAATAATTAACCCCTGAAAGCATCTCCAATGGTGATGTTGAGCCCCTAAAGTGGAACGTTGGGCTCCAAAAGCAGAACGTTTATCCTCCGGAGGCCCTGTATGATGCCCACACGTGCCAACCAACTCACAACTACCCTCAATATGCAAACCATAGCTCTGAATGACATACAGGGTCCTAATGGTGATGTCATGGGCTCTCAAAGGTAAACGTCCAGGTGGAAGAGAAAGATCCCCCTGGGTCTAGGTATGCGAGAGTGTCTCCAAGGGAAATGTCCTCCTTTTTTCCTGGTGCAAGTCTCTGATGTTTTCTTGCCCCTAGTTGGGGTTACAACATCCATCTATGGACCTTCATCCCCATGGAGGTTCGAGCTAATAATTCCCCCACATGTACCTGTCCATCGGGAAAATTCCTGCAGCAACACCAAGTATGCCCTCTAGGGGTTCATAAATCATAGGGATCATAACATGTAAATCACATCCAATAATTAAATTACCCAAACATGTGCATCAAACCCCCCTTTACCTAGACAAATGCTCAAAGACGTTATGCAATTTAACAAGTCAGGTTTGGAGAAGGTCTCAGGGTGTCCTATTGAGCTAATCCTCCTTAAGTTTGGGGTGTTTCTTAGGTGAGAACCAATCTAGGTCATGTAAGTGTGCGAGGTGGCATGGGGTAAGTGTTTGGGCATGGGGTGCAGTGATAACAGGGAAATGTAGATCTTACCTGTGGGTGCCTTTGTAGAGGGCAAGTTGTACCTTGTCATAGATGTCATTTTTTACTAGTCCCTTCAATGCCTTTTATTCTTAGCTTCATTTCTTTTGATCTTTTGCTTTTATGCTTCAAGGGAAGAGTTTAGGGACACTGTCCTGGCTTGGTAACCAAAGGTGACAACATTATCCACAAACATTTCATGGAGATGAGAAGGTTGGCTTGTGATGATACCCCCTTTCTCTTGGCTATGCCACCAAGAGCCACTACCTTGGTTTGGTGACCAGATAGATGGTAGTGTCATGCTGCTACATGCCCATGGTCATAATAGTATAGCTCGTGATGAGACCTCCTATCCACCAACTAATACCTTGAGTGTTTATTTATCTTATAGGTTCCCTTTTCTTACTGAGAAACTTTTTACTTCTTTCTCGAGAATCTCTAGGCGAAGCTTCTCAAAGGTTTCATCTTTGGCTTTTAACTCTTGCCAACTACTTTTACCCTCTGGGCCTTTATTCCCTTTTTCCAACAAGGCAAGGTACAACCCTTCCTAGTGTGGCAAATGCCAATGCCCAAACAAAGGTAGGGGGAGATGAGAGGAATAAATATGGAAAGTGGTAAGTATGGGGGGAACAGACTCATACCTTTTAGGAACCCACCCAGTAGCAACCCATCCTAAAGGGATATCAACTTACTATGGCATCATGTCACCTTTCCAGGTATGAACAAGTTAAAGAGCATAATTTCCAAGAAAACATTATGAAATGAAGGAGAATTCAATGCAACATATTCAAGTGCTTCAATAATTAGAGTGACACATACCATGATACCCAGACCCATTACCTCATAGAGCATGAATTACTGCTACTTCAAGACCAGGCTGGTGGGATGGATACTGTTGCTGTTGATAAATGGGCTACACCAAAGAAAAGACAGGCCCTCCAGGGCCACGCTCAAGTCATCCAGCTCTTGACACTTCATGTCTATGACCTGTGGGCCTCGAGACATGATCTCCTTAGTTATCTCTAGGGTAGGGTATAACAGTTCCTACAGCCAGAAAGGGTGCATCTTGCTAGAGAAGGAAACACATACAGCTGGGATCCTTTGGTATCTTCTGTATTCATATTGGGGGACTCCTGAGAGTTCATATCTCTTCCTATCTATTGTATTTTGGGGGTGTTATAGCACAAGTTGTAGGTTGGGAAAATCCCGACCCAACCACAAAAATAAAGTGCTACAACTTGGGAATCCTACACCCAATGTCACATCGATGTAGGTCCCACACTTGGGGGGTGACTAAGGTCACTCCTCAGAGGCGATCTCGGAGACCCTAGGGGGAATGATAAGGATGAAGGGAAGTGTAAGGAGAAGTCCCCCGGAAGGTCAAGTGATGGAAGAATAGATTGGTTGGGAATGGTAAGTGAAGAGAGGTAAATGGATACCAAGTGAAGAGATAGTTTTCGGTGCAGCTGTACGTGCCCGAAACACAAGAAAATACACCTTGCAATGTTATTTGTTAGTGTGGATCAGAAAGTTAAGCTTGTTGTCCCTAATTTGAAGCAGAGGATGACAATTTATATCAACAAATGAAGTATCCAAACCACCATATAAAGCACAAGATCAATTGGCAATATCATCAATGAATTTAGAAATCAATTATGACTTGAGCATAACACTTTAAGACTGAATAAAGAAAGTTGTTATAAAATGATTTTCTTTAATGTCCCTTTCCAAATAGGAGCTCTAGAGAGGAGGATTAATAATCTAAACAACATCGTTAGATTATAGTCAGGGTCGTGCAGGGGTAAACATGGTTACAAGAGGTCACTTCAGCGGAGGGTGTTATAATTCGAAAGTGACATTGAGCTAAAAGTGACTAAAAGTGATTTTAAGTCAAAGTGAGCTAAAAATAGAAAAGAGAAGCTACAAATAGGTCAACAAAAAATTAGGGTTCTGGGAAGCTATAAAGGAAGGGTAAAGAAACCTAATTCGCCATTATGCATATTTTGACTTGTCATTGAGGAGAGAGGCGCATCTCAGGAGAGATAGCTCAGTGGATTCCAGGAGGAATACACCAGTGGTTGATTTTGGTGTGGAGAGACACACCCTAGTCACCAGGGGGATCACATGGGTCTTCCATCAGTCTTCAAAAACAATTACACATATTTCCAGCAACAAGGGTGCGCTTATTCAGGGTGAGGGCAGAGCTTCTGAGGAGGTTTAGTGAGTCGACTTGTCCCATCCAGGGAGAATCCAATGATTCCCTTCTGACCCAGTTGAGAGGAAGGCAAGGCGCATCTATTGCCCAGTTTCTCATCATATTTCAATGGAGAAATCATCAGGGGCACATTTTCTAGCTGTTGAGGGTGCGATAGTTGGGGAGGACACATTTGGGGTTCCCGAGTGATCACCAGACCAGATCTAGGGAAATCCTTCCAACCCATTTCTAAGTAGCCTAGGGATCTCAGTTTGAGACCCTTATCAGCCAATCTCGACAGGGGAATCACTAGGGTGCAGTTTCCGTCATCAAAGGGGCGCATTTCCCCAGGGGGATCCATCTGGGGTCCAGACATATCAGCAGAGGGCTGATTGTTAGCAAATCAGTCACCGGGACTGAGAGAGAGAGTAGGGTGCACTGATTGGGATAGTTTCTAGGAAGATCCAAGGGGTTTATCCATCAGGGTGAACTTTCCAGTCTTGCAGCAGTTGTCGTAGCTTGTAGCAGATCTTACATCTCATCCATTGATCCCGTAGCCTATTTCTAGTATCGGGTATTATTGTTTTAGTTTGCTTGTTGTATTCCGGATAAGATCTTTTTGTCATTGATCTAGCTGAGTGATTTATTTTATTCAGTCGCATTCGACATTGTACTCCATAGAGATATCATAATATATGGTTTACAGTATTCTGTCTCATTTAATATCTGTATGCTCATTTATATGCTGTAAACAATTAATTATCTACACCAAGCATGCAAAAACACTCAGCTGAAATGCATCCAAAACCCCCTAGTGTATCCGATCAGACCATAGACATATCAGATTAGCAACATTTCCAAGACTAGCCGGATCTAGGATATTACAATGGTATCAGAGCTTTCTTCCTGCCAGGATGTGAAGAAAGTACTTCTCATGACCCCATGATTCCGGGAATAGATGAAGAATACCCAGAGGATCAAGGAAATATTGGGGACGAGTACATTCAGTACCACAAAGGTCATAGGAGAGACTGGAGAGACAATAACAGAAGGGACTACACTCCCTTCCACACTCAGTCCGATACAGAGCCAAATTAGAGGACATAGAGCATATCATCTCTGACACAGAGGAAGAGATAGAGAGGAGTATGGGTGACAGACAAGAGACTCTAGAGAGTAGGGGGAATGTCCCTGAGACACATCCGGACAGTACGCAGGCCATCTTGAATAACCTAGCCAGAGGATAGGTGTCAATGCCGCAAGAGGAGCGAGTGTTTCAGGAGGACACCAAGGAGGTGGGGCCAGTGGCTCCAGTGGATCTCAGGGTAGAGTGAGTGCACACCCTTCACCTATCAAAGCATATACATCATCTGGGAGGATTCCCCGACTTTTATATCCATAGTTCTAGGGGGGAAACAGTTGGGACATTTAGGGCATGCAGGAGGACAACCAAGTTAGGGACAGGCAATGCCACGAGACCCATTCAGAGAGTACATGGGAAACTAATTGGAACTAGGACCGGAATTCCATGCAGACATGAGTTTGCTAGACTATTGTTTGATCAAGTATCGGAACAGACCCCGAGAGGCACAAAGGAGCAATGGGAAAACTCAAAACATGGATTTCATCAAGAAAGTGGGGAAGTTGAACATTCCTACTTTTGACGGATCATCACGATGCTCAGCTCATGCACGGGTACAGAAGCTTGACACATATTTCAAGCTTAACTCAATGACAGAGTCAGAAGCCATCAACTTCTCCACCTTGCTTATGGATGGGGAGGCCCACGAGTGGTGGTACCATGGGCTGGTCACCTTGGGTCACAACCACATTACTTCATACTTGGAGTTCACTGAGAGGTAGATGGAGAGGTTTGACGGGAGAGATCCAGAGCTCCATTTTAGGGACCTTACGCAGTTGAGACAGACAGGATCAATTGAGGCCTTGATCAAAGAGTTCTAGCGGAAGGTAGTGGTTGTATCCGAATATATCAGAGCACATATTTGGGATGGGTTAAGGGTTTCTAGCCTCACACCCTACAGGAGACCATTGTGCGCACGAGAGACATGGGGGACTCAACACTGAAACCAAAAACCGTTACCGAACCCTTTTGTACTACAAAGAGACAGGGATCAGAAAAATCCTCAAAGGGAATGGAAGGGTAAGACCAAGTTGGATGATGACACCAGACGGGAGTTGATGAGGAAGAAGCTATGCTTCTCTTACAGAGACCCTTGGGTTCCAGGCCACAGGTGCATGGGAAAGGGAGAGATCCATTATATTGAGGTAGCAGTAAACACTGTGGATAGTGAGGAGGAGCAGGAAAACAGATCCACTAGCTCAGAGGAGGATCCATCACAGACAGAGGAGCATCCTCCACAAAGACCACCGGCACTGGCAAGGACCCACCCACCGGTAGCACCACAGCCTCCTGAGCAAGCTAACATATGGAAACCAACAAAGGGAGGAGTTATAGCGACCCTTTCTGGTGTTCCCAGGTATGACACCCTCGAGATTAGAGGGACTATTCAAGGAGAGCAGGAAATCACCCTAATCGATGGTGGGGCCACCCACAACTTCATTGATGTTTCATTGGTATCGAGGCGGGCACTTCAAACAGAGGAGTTTGAGGGATTTGATGTCGCAGTAGTAGATGGCCATACAGTGGAGTGTTTAGAATCTTAGATAGAGTCTCAGAATTGGAGATAAAGTTAGGTAACTACACCGTGAGAGATTATGTAGTTGACCTATCGGACACAGATGTGGTGTTGGGAGTCCATTGGTTGATCACCATGGGAAAAATCACCACCAACTACCAAACCTTGGAGATGGGGTACAAGGACAGTGATGGGAAGATGTTCAGTCTGAGGGACATGTCGACAGGGGCACCCATGACAGTTTCGGCCAAGAGGATGGAGAGGATCTTCAAGCATGGGGAGGTATCATATGCTACAGAGTGCTTGATCACTACGCAGAAGGATTCAGAGGGTTGACAACAGTATCAAATAGAGATCATGAACTTGTTGGGGAGACATCAATAGGTTTTTGGTTTGATTCCACCAGGGAGACCACTGAACAGAGGGTTTGAGCATACTAATGAGCTGGAGGAGGGGGCCAAACTGATGATCACACCACCCTACCATCATCCTAGGAGGTTCAAGGTTGAGATAAAGAAAGAAATTAAGGAATTGCTAGCGATGGGACACATCAGACCGAGAAGCAGTCCATTCGCTTCTTCAGTTGTCTTAGTTCTGAAGAAGGATGGTACCATGAGGATGTGCATTGACTACCGGGCCTTGAAAAATAAAACCATCAAGAACCGGTATCCTATCCATCGCATCGATGAGTTGAAGGATGAACTACATGGAGTAGTTTTCTTCTCGAAGATTGATCTACACTCTGGATATCTATTGATATTATGGTAGTTGCGGGAGGTATTTACCTCCACATGTAAACCTGACGAGGATATAATACTCCGAGAAGCAATAAGAAACCCTAATGAGTTGGCTAATAACCCTAGAAGACTTGTCGTCTCAAGGAGATAACGTATATTAGGTTATTAGCCTCCAAGAGAAGAAGTCGGCCATAAATAATAATATATACTGAGTAGAAAGATACCCAAAATGAGAATTCAGCCCAGGAAGTTAGCCAAAATTAGTATAAATATAGGAGGCCAGTTCTCATTCTGGCAGGCAGTCTCAAAATTGCAGAGCAGCAACTTGTGCACACTGCAGTGCCCAGTCTTGTGCGTAGGTTTGAGGAGAGCTGCCATTGTAGCTGCTGCAGCTAGCAGATCACATTTGGCTTGGACTATCTCTTGGTTAGGGTTTGGACTATCTGATTATCTCTTGTTGGTGCACTATCCTTGGGGAAAGGTGCGCTGCCCTTTGTTTGGCTATCTAGCCCAGGGTTTGCTTCCGGAGTGATTCTCTTTCAAGGTTAAGGTGCTCGGAGGGTGGCTTCGACCTATGGTTGGGTGACAATAGAGATATTGTCTATGGTTAAACAAGCACATCCATTATATTCTAATAGGTTATGGGCCCTCCCCTCCTCCATTCAGTCTAACCGCTGGAAGGAAACATAGCCAGAAGGATATTAAGCTCGTTGAAGCATTGTCTCTAGGGTTACTAGTAGGTGTAGTTGCAGAAACCCTAATCCTCTTGTTGAGAAACCTTAAGTGAAGATATTGAACTAATCTCCAGACAGATCAGTGTACCCTAGCCTAGTGCATCTCCTGGTACTCTCAGCAAGCCAAGACGTCAATATTGATTTTGTGGTCAAATCTAGGGTTTGACCAAGTCAAAGTAGCCATGACTTATTCTATGAACTCAGAGAACAAGTTAGATGGAGCCTCTAACTTCAGAGCGTGGAAGACAAGGATTGACCTCATCCTTGCCAAGAATAAAGTGTTGGATATCGTGAAAGGAAAGATCGTGGAACCAGAGTTTGAAGAAAGAAAAGAGAAGGAACCACAAAACATTGCAGTTATGGAGAAGTTAAAAGATGGTGACATCAATGCCATGAGTATCATAGTGGAATCTATAAAATACCACTTGATACCCTACATCTCCCATCTTGACTCATCGAAGAAGATGTATGATGCCCTAGAAAATATCTTCTCGGTCAGAAACATTGGACAAGTTATGAGTCTGAAGAATGAGCTCCGTGACATGAAGATGAATGATGAGGACATCATACTTTGTGAGGATCTCCCAGTTAAGAGATCAACTACAAGTTATTGAAAAGATCATTTCAGAGAAGGAATTGGTAAACATAGTACTCAATGGTCTTCCCCAGACGTGGGATGCATTTTCCACGAGCATGAACACAAGAAAGGAGTATCCTACATTTGAAGAACTTTGGACTTGTTGTGCTCAAGAAGAATCCAGGATAGAGAAATCCCAAAAGAAGTACGATGATCAGGGCTTCACAGCAAGATTCAAGAATTTTAGGAACACAAGGAAGTTTGTCTCAAGGAGGAATCCAAATCAAGAGAAAGGCATTTCAGAAATACAATGCTTCAACTGTCGAAAGTATGGTCACTACAAGAATCTTTGTCCCGAGAAAAAGAAAAGGAAGGAGAAACACGAAGCATCAGTTACCTAAGAAAAGGAACCTACAAAGAAGACTAAGTAGGATGAAAGAGACTTCTTCTTCTGAAGGTAACAATACTCTTCTTATTTCTTGTACATATCTTGTTTGTATCGTCTCTGTACATATCTTGTATATCTATCTCTTGGAAGATAATGTATTCCAAAAAGAACTATACCTATGGAAGAACAACAAGATAAGGATTGATATCATTAGAAATACACATGAAAGGATGAAATACGCTGAATCAATCATGAAGAGACTTAGAAGAAGCAAAGACAAAAAGAAGTCAGAGAAAGACTTATAATATTTTGTAGAAGACAACAAGATGGAAGCATGGACTCTGTTAGACAGAGAGAGCCAACTATATATTGTAGAAGACAATAAGGATGCAGACAGAAGCATGGACTCTGTTAGACGGAGGGAGCCAATTATATGCACTCATACATGAAGCAAGGATTAGGAGGGAGATAATGCTATGATCCATGAAAATGATGAAGTATAGTAGCAACCATGAAAGACAGTACGTGTTCAGTTCAACCGTAGAAGAAGACCTCTACGAAGAAAAGCCTTAAAGTATCCCTGGTTGTCCATCTAGATCCGTGATCCTATAATAAAAGAAAGAAGTGAAATCTCTAGGGCATGCAATCTATAAGAAACTCCATGGACCCAAGAGCTAAAGGAAAAACATGAGGAAGAACATGAAGATTCCAAGAAACAAGAGAAGCCAGAACAACCAGTCTTTATATCACAAGATTACCAGCCTGACATGAACTCACTAAAAGCAATCAAGTAGAGGAACTGAAAATTGTGATGAACAATGTATGGAAGACTTATGAATGAAAGCATTGCAATATCTAGAACTAGAGGTTCTCCCAGATGGAGGGAGAATACTATGATGATTACTCGTTTTGGTAAACCAAACATATCTTTACATGAGTCAATATCCATGAGTTGGAGTTCTACATCAGATAAATGCAAAGAATGTTCTCTAGAGCAATTGAGCAAAGAGCATATGAAGAGCAATCTCAAGAATTTGAGGCATACCAGAAAGAGACCCTTGTATGAAGATGGAAGAAAATAACTTGGTGGAGAACCTCCAGTGCATAGCAGAAGCGTGGTGAAGATTTCATATAACAAGATATTGTATCAAGATGATTAGTCAGAAAATCAAATCTCATGATGATAGAATAAGTGCCACATGGATATGTTCCAGTTTTCCAACAATGATATATTTTATTGATCAGAGCTACATGAATCCTTCAAAGAAGACCAATGCTCCAGAACGAAGTACATTTGAAATCAAGCATTACATTATCCGTGATGAAGTTCAGTAAGGAGAAAGAGGTTCTCCAATACATATCTCAATAGATGAGCAGAAAATAGACATCTTGGTAAAGCTTTTGTCCAAGACAAAAGAGCTTGCTTTCTCAAGCTGGAGCTCGTGGAGACAACTTCCTTATTGAAAAAGGAAGAGATGATTCCGAGGTTGGGAGGGAGCTCTGATATGTATTGATTTATGGACAATCATTTTTCAGTTCGAAAAATGGTCCAAGATGAGCAGTTTCCTTTCCAGTTCGGAAAGTGGATTGAGATTTCTGACGGACAGTGATTTCTCATTGTGGTTAACATGGGAAATGGTCCAGATTGCTGATGTATCATAGACAATGACTTTCCATTGTGGTTAACATGGGGAGTGTTCTAGGGCAGTCTCTCTTCTTGAGGGTTACTTAAGAAGATTGGCCCGCCTCGCCGGACAGCGATTTCTCATTGTGGTTAACATGAGGAATGGTCCGTTTTGGAGGTTGGTATAGGACAGTCTTTTCCTCTTGTGGTTAATAGAAGAAATGGTCTGGACAGTCATTCCTTAGGGTTTATACATTCTCTCTAGGGTGCACTTTGATTAGTGTAGGAGGAATGGCCTAGGGTGGGGAATGGTCCAGGCTCAGCAATCAGGGACAGGCATTCCTTAGGGTTTATACATTCTCTCCAGGGTGCACTGTGATTAGTGTAGGAAAATGGCCTAGGGTGGGGAATGGTCCAGGTTCAGAAGACAGGACAATTATTCTTCCTTGCTTGAGAAAAATAGTCTAGATATCTCATTGTTCTACTCTGAGGGCATATATTCTTTCATATCTCACAGATGTGAGTGAAAGATTGGCCCAAATGATTCAGTTTATATCATAACATTGTTTCTGTGCAGGTTGATATCAGATGATTGTTATGAAGACCTTGTGATAGTAGATGTATACTACTGTGGTGGATGTGTTCCAATGTTCATGACTATACGTTGTTGATCAAGTAATTGTGTGTTACTTGGTGTGGTAGTGTACCACTGGATTGTAGTTATGTACTACTATGGATAGACACGGTTGTGTTCTATTTTTTTTCAATTGCCTTGAAGACTATCAACAATATTGGAAATGATTATCAATTAGATGGATAATCAAAGGACAGATATTTCCCAGACGAAAAATGGTTCAGAGCATTTACTCTTCTAGATTAGAAGAATGGATCTTGTATCACTCTGTGGAGTGAGCATCATGTCTGATTACTCTGATAGAGTATGGTTTCGAGAGATGATGCAGCTGATGACACTGATGATGATGATGGTGCTCATGATCTAGTCTATACAACTATGTTGATGCTACCAGGTGAATGGTATGTTTTTGTGCTCAAGACCATTACCTGTAATACCTCCATAGCTAGGAGGGAGTGTTGATATTATGGTAGTTGCGGGAGGTATTTACCTCCACGTGTAAACCTGACGAGGACAGAAAACTCTGGGAAGCAAGAAGAAACCCTAATGAGTTGGCTAATAACCCTAGAAGACTTGTCGGCTCAAGGAGATAACTTATATTAGGTTATTAGCCTCCAAGAGAAGAACTCGGCCATAAATAATAATATATACTAAACAAACAGATACCCAGAATGAGAAGTCGATCCAGGCAGTTAGCCAAAATTAGTATAAATACAGGAGGCCAGTTCTCATTCTGGCAGGCAGTCTCATAATTGTAGAGCAACAACTTGTGGGCACTGCAGTGCCTAGTATTGTGCGCAGGTTTGAGGAGAGTGTAATGATCCCAAGCCATTATGCAAGGATCATCACGGTTTTGGTGTCTTTTTATAACTTTTTCTGAGTGAGGTATTTCGTCAAACAGTTTGTTGATCTATTGTTTAGAGATGTTTATATGTCTGTATGCAGGAAATAACAGAAAGAGATAACCATGGAACATACCTCAACCATATGCAATAAGATAGACAAGCCAAAACATCTCAAATCTTCTTTATTCATAAAATAGAAGAACCTGCTACAATGGAGATGTCGATCATAAACCTTTGCACTGTGATGATGTCCCAAAGTGGGGACATTACAATCCTCCCTGCTAGAAAATTGCTTGTCCTCAAGCAATAAACGAATCCCATCAAGTATAATGCCAGGATCCCATGTCCACCTATGGGTTACATAGTAGAACCCATCCAAAGATGAATAATCACACATGCTACCCCTTGGGTCCCATATCAAGTCATGAATTGCTAGCCCCTGAGAGGTATAATCCTGAAATACACCAACTCCATGAGTCTCCTATACCTGACACATGGCCTCATCCCTGAGTGAGTCCATCCTCCTAGTCTCTACCAAGATCCACACGGCCTCTGTCAACTGCACATACTGATGCCCGACTGAGGTGATGCAAGACCTCCGTGAGGCACCTGCAAGCGATGCACTCCTCTGAACACTGAAGCTCAATGGAAAGTTAGAATAAATTTCCCCTGCAATGGTCCACTCTCCCCTGTCGGTCAATGAACTGCTCAATCCTGCAATCCCTGGGTCCCATGCTAACCTCTGTCGAAGATCCTCATGCTGACACTGCACTACTCCGATCATGACTGTCTTCCCCCTGCATACATCCTGAACCCTACTCTCCTGGGTCCTCCTGCTGAAATACTTGTGACCATTGAACCTGTTGCCCAGAAACTGTATTAGTGAAGACACCTCTGTAGAAGAAGTACTTGTCCAAACATCTCCATTCCCTATCATGATGATCAAGTGGAAGAAAAGGTCTCACCCCATAAGACAATTACCTGCAGACCCACTCCAAACCAAACCAAGGTGGAGTGTGTGGCTCTCTGGTGCAACCTGGGTCAACATGAGCATCGTGCTAACAAAACGGACTCTTGGGTCCCATGGCAAACTTGGAATTTTATCACTTCCAATCTCCTCTAACTGCTCATGTGTGAGGCTAATCACTATCAGAAGCCCTCTGTGCTCATCTGTCGTCACCTGGTCTATGTTGCTCACCATCATGCACCAAGTCTTAACCGTCTGTCTAACACGGTCCACCTCTGACCTACTGTATGCCGTAAAAGTACTCCTATCATGAAGTCTCGGCCTACTCACTCTCCATGCCCTCAGCCACGACCTATCCCTCCTCATGCTATTGTCTATGATAAAAATGTTAGGACGGGCTAATAGAAACATTTGCAGCTGACTGTAGGACTGAAAGGCGTCACATGATTTGGTCAATCGCAAGGATTTGACCAGAAGCTCGTCCATCGGTATCCATGATAACTGCTTGCCTATAGTCATCACTAAACCCCAATCATCAGGTACAATCGGAAGCAACTCCTCCAACTGCTGGTAAACCACTCTCCATCTCTCCTCACCCAGGCCACTGCTAAAATGGTGAAGGTGAGGTCTCAAAATCATATGCTGCTGCAAAGGAGTGGCACCTACATGCTCCCCTAAGTGTGTCTCCTCCCTGCCAGGCAGTACACCCCTCTGAATCCCACCATACATCTCAAAATGTCTCTGTGAGCTATCCCTCATCACTGTATGCTCCGGCATACTCCTGTCATCTCCCACAAACTCATGCTGCATCACAAATCCTAGGCGTACAGCTAGATCAATCTTTATATGGAGATCAACCACTCCCAAGACACAAATGGAAGTGTCCCCCATCAACTGGTGCTCCTCTACTAGATCATCAACATCCTCTGTCAACGTGACTGACTGATACATCTGAGTGTCCACTAAGACAGATGAAGTAGATCTCTGATGGATCTCCTCAGGATACTCATATATCCTAGACTATGATTCTTGAAGGGCGGTTTGTGTGCCTCTCAAAAATCCCCGAGTGCTCTCCAACTCCTTCTCCCTCAGAGCCTCATGATACATCTCACCAACCCTCAGTAGATAATACCTATCTGTCAACCACTACTGGTAGTCATTCCTCATCACAGATACTCTCTCCCGGAGAGTGTGAAAATCATCCATGGAAAATCCTCCATCTGAGCTACCCTGTGCCACTGATGCTCTCCAACAATAATCTGCCATCACTGCATGCATGTCATCAATATGTCTAGTGGCTGCCCTGATCATAGCCTCACTAACTCCCAACTGTATTGCTAAGTGGTGTAGCTCCTGATCATGGTCATACTGAGGTTCCATATCAAACCCCTCACTGCTAGTGTCAGTCCTGCTAGTGCCAACTCTAGAATCCCCAAAAACACCATCTGCATAAGATGATGTGCTGAACTGTCCATTGCCTGTTGTGCTACTAGGTACTCCTATATGCCACTGCATCCCATCTCTAGATGCCATCTCCCCCTGACTCACACTGTATCCTGTATGAGCGGTTGTATCCTCCTATGCACTCAACCTGCTACTGTCATCTGCGCCTGGATCCCATATAGTTGTGTCTAGACACATGCTGTGGTCATCCTGAATACTAAAGAGTGCATCCTCATCAATGCAATCTGATATTGGAAGTAAGTGCTCCATCAACCTGTCATCCTCTGCAATCTTCTCAACGAATGGAGTCTCCAATAGCTGTGACTCCATCTCCTCTAGTTGACCTGTATGTGTGAGGTCAACTACCTATATGTCCTGTACCTCCTCCTGGATCTGTGGGTCTACTTGTCCATGGTGTGCATCCCTCACACTAGGCTCATCCATTATACCTGACGTGCCACTGATCTCCTCATGTGATGTGGCTATCATGGGTGTCTAAACAGGTGATAGATGTGTCACGGCCCCCATAGGAAGCTCATCATCTTTAGGTGCTAACTCGTGTGACTCCTCACTAGTGTGACCACTCTGCTGAGACGTGACGACATCAATGGTATGTGATATGTCTGCTGAGACACTGGTGCTATCGTCCTGTCCATCCAGCTACCTATCCACTACACAAGGGTCATCATCCTCCTCAAGCGTGCAAGCATCACTAGCCTCTATGCAAGAGTCATCATCACTATCCTCTGAGGTAGAGTCACTATCACCAGCCTCTGTGCAAGAGTCACTGTCATCATCTGACTACTCTGAATCCCCATCTATCGCTCCATCCTCACACACCTCATCATCACTGTCATGACACGCCTCAATAATGCGCTCCTGATCCTTACCCCTGCACCTATGATCTGGTTCCCACGACCCCTTGCAATTGTGGCAAGGTTGTGTGCTCCTACTGGGCGTGGGATTTTTCTATTCTTCCCACCATCTAGCTGCTTCCTTTCTCTTTTTATCTGCTATGATGATCCCCTATAAAATATCCCATTTGCTCCAATGGGGATTTCTATAGGCTGCATATTGTGGGAAGGTTAGTATAGCCTTAATTTCCTTGCTAAGGTTGTCATATATGATCTCCAAACATGATATCTCAAAGGATATCCTATCCATGTCCTTCCAATTATCCATAAAGACCCCTCAGGTTTGCAGGATTTAAGCTCTAATACCACTGTAATGATCTGAAGCCATTATGCAAGGATCATCACGGTTTTGGTGTCTTTTTATAACTTTTTCTGAGTGAGGTATTTCGTCAAACAGTTTGTTGATCTATTGTTTAGATATGTTTATATGTCTGTATGCAGCAAATAACAGAAAGAGATAACCATGGAACATACCTCAACCATATGCAATAAGATAGACAAGCCAAAACATCTCAAATCTTCTTTATTCATAAAATAGAAGAACCTACTACAATGGAGATGCTGATCTGGAATGCTCAACAGATGGCCAAGATGATAGACAATGGATAACAAGTATGAGTTGCTACAAAATGATCCCAATAATACAAAATAAGCCTCCAAAGGTTGGATAAGAGATGAAGACCAATGTCAAGTGCCAAACCCCTCAATGTTGGAAGATGCCACGCTCTACTGGATAACTGAAGCTCCTCAACAATTCGGCCCTGGTGCCAAAGATGTCCAGTCACCTCCAAAAAGATGCCAAACAATAGATTGGATGATGGTAAGAACAACCCAGGTGCCCGAATCTCCAAAATCCCTCTCAATCTCTGTAGATCTGAAATCCCCCTTTGAATGGTGCCCCCCCACTGGATGACTGAAGCCCTAGATAACTCGGCCCTGCTGAAGGAGGCCTCCAAATGCTCTGAAAATCTCCAAAAATATAGATCAGGACACTGCAAGTCACTAGGTGAAGTCTCAGGGTCAGATCTGAAGTGTAACCCCTCCAAATGGACTAGATCTGGATCTCAAAAACGCCCTCCTTCTCTTCAATTCGCCCCACTGCTCAAGAAATAACCTGAGCCATAAAACTATCTCAAAAAGCACTATATCTGATTTCCAAGGCCCTATAATGAAAACCCAAGTGATATAATCCTCAACGGCCCTGCTAATCTCCTAGAACGAATCTCTCTCCAAAGATGGTGCGCCCTCCTCCTCTTCCTGTGCCTGTGGCTGTGTAGAACCTCCTGCACTTATGTAGATATGACTAGAATGGCGCGGGAGAGTATTGCATCTCTGAGACCAAGCTTGGGACAAGCTAGGTGGAATCTTTCACCACTGAATCGTCCTCTAGGGTTTGTTAAGTCAAAACCCTCAAAACCCCCAAGAGATGGGCTCACTAGCTAAAGCCAGATATCAAAC
>ML794331.1:238816-266260 GCA_009831015.1 Picea engelmannii | reverse complement strand
TGAGACCAAGCTTGGGACAAGCTAGGTGGAATCTTTCACCACTGAATCGTCCTCTAGGGTTTGTTAAGTCAAAACCCTCAAAACCCCCAAGAGATGGGCTCACTAGCTAAAGCCAGATATCAAACTGATAAACATACATGAATATCCCTGAGAAGAGGCCCTTGCCTTTCCTTTATACTTTTGGATCACCTTGTCCCTCCAAAGTGACTTTCATTTTATTAAAATTTAATTAATTAATTAAATCACTTTAATTAATTAATTAACCGTTTTACCTTTGAAAAGCTCCTTATCTCTCCTTGTGGCTTCCCTGGCCACTGAAAGTCACTTCTAGCCATCCCATCCTGTAGTGTTGCTCCTCCCGATTCCAATGAGCTATTACATTGAGAGGTTCCTCCAAGTAATGTGCCCAAAATGACCTCTTCATTGAATTTCATTGACTTATAGCTCAAAATAGTCAAAATCATGGAAATCGGCGGAATGCAACGGAACCAAAGCCAACCTGTGCAGAATGGCTCATAATGATGGAATATGATGAGAAATGCATGCTGGACCCCACAATGCCTCTCAAATACCCCTGTACTCACTATAACATCCATCCAGCTACTCTGGTCAACATAAATCTCTGGACTGTGATGATGTCCCAAAGTGGGGACATTACAGAGAGTTTCCATTGCAGCTGCTGCAGCTAGCATATCACGTTTGGCTTGGATTATCCCTTGGTTAGGGTTTGGACTATCCAATCAGCTCTTGTTGGTGCGCTATCCTTGGGGAAAGGTGCACTACCCTTTGTTTGGCTATCTAGCCTAGGGTTTGCTTCCAGAGTGATTCTCTATCAAGGTTAAGGTGCTCGAAGGGTGGCTTTGGCCTATGGTTGGGTGACAATAGAGATAATGTCTATGGTTAAACGAGCACATCCATTATATTCTAACAATATCATCATATCAACATCCAAGTGCAGGACATAGAGAAGATGACATTTAGATGCCACTTTGGTCATTTTGAGTTCCTGGTTATCCCATTTGGGCTAACTAATGCACTGGGTACATTTTAGTCTTGCATGAACCACATATTCATGGAACAGTTGAGGAAATTAGTTTTTGTTTTCTTCGACGACATCTTGGTCTACAACAAGACATGGCAGGAGCATATGAGACACTTGGATGAGGTACTGAGCATCATGGAGGCACAGTCACTATATGCCAAAGAGTCCAAGTGCGAGTTCGGTATGACAGAACTACTTTACTTGGGCCACATCATCAGTGCACAGGGGGTACATGTGCACCAAGAGAAGATCAGGGCCATTATGGATTGGCCAACACCCAGGAATGTGACAGAGTTGAGGAGCTTCTTTGGGCTATGCAGCTATTATAGGCGGTTTGTCAGGGGTTTTTCTCAGCTTGGAGCACAACTTACAGTTCGCACCCATCATGGGGCTTTCATCTGGATCAAGGAGTCGCAAAAATCCTTTGATCACATGAAGGAAGTCATGGGCACATGTCTAGTTTTAGCATTACCAGACTTCACTTTACCATTTGTATTAGAGTTTGATGCGTCTAGCGAGGGTATTGGGAAAATTTTGATGTAGGGAGGACACCCCATTGTGTTAGAGGGAAGGAAGCTTGGTCATCCAGAGAGGCTATACTCCCTTTATGACAAGGAAATGATGGAAATCATGCATGCCTTGACCAAATTCAGACAATATTTGGTGGGCAACAAATTCATGGTCAAAACAGATCACAACATCTTAAAGTATTTCCTTGAGCAAAAGGACCTCAATGAGCGCCAATAGAAATGGGTGACGAAGGTGCAGGCATTCAACTTCGACATAGAGTATGTCAAGAGGAAGAAGAACATTGTGGCCGATGCACTATCTAGGATACCTGCGACATGTTCTTTGATGGAGGTTTCAGCAGATTGGAAATCTCACTTGTTAGTGAAATTTTCCAAGAACAAGTTCACTTGTGAGGTGTTGGATGGACAGGTTCATAATGACAGGTACAGGGTCATTGACGATGTCATATTCTACAAGGACAGAGTCTACTTAGTACTAGATTCAGGACTCAAGAAGAAAATACTAGTAGCAGTTCATGATTCACCAATGGAAGGTCATCAGGGTTTTTTCAAAACCTACAGGAAGATCAGAGAGAGGTTCTCATGGAAGGGCCTCAAGCAGGACATTATGAGGTACATCAGTGAGTGTGTGACTTGTTAGCAGAAAAATTTAGAGCATATGCTTCCAGCAGGACTACTTCAGCCACTTCCCATTCCTGAGTAGAAATGGGAGATCATATCGATGGACTTCATCATAGGCCTACCCAAGGTTCAAGGTAAGGACTGCATCTATGTAGTGGTTGACAGATTGACCAAGTTTGCTCACTTCTATGCCATACCGACAAAGTACAACGTAGTTCAGGTAGCCGAGTTATTCTTTAGGGAGGTCTTCAAACTTCATGGGTTATCAAGGAACATCATCAGTGACGAGGACAATCATATTATTGGTACATTCTAGAGGGAGTTGTTTAGATTGGTGGAGACTGAGTTGACACCCATCACTAGCTATCACCCTCAGATAGATGGGAAGACCGAGATAGTCAACAAGTGGGTTGAGGGGTATTTGAGGAACTATGTGGATGGACAACAGATAACATGGGTCAGGTGGCTACCTCTAGGAGAGAATTGCTACAACACCACTTTCCACATGTAAATTGGCATGACACCTTTCCGAGCATTGTATGGTTATGATGGTCCTGTTATCCCCATTTTGTGGATAACTAAGGAGATGAAGTCTCGAGGCCCACTAAGAGTGTTTAATGAATGACATTTACGATCCATTAGGGCCACAGATCGAGCTTAGCCAATGTAATGTCCCCACTTTGGGACATCAAAGTATTACACAGTGTTATGAGGACCAGGGTAGCCAGTTGGAGATTATAGTGAGTACAGGAGCTATTGAGGGATATTTTGGGGTCCAAATTTCATCGCTCATCCTATTTCATCATTATGATCCATTCCGAACAGATTGGATTTGGTTCCGTTGCATTCCGATGATTTCCATGATTTTGAGCATTTTGAGCTATAAGTTAATTAAATTCACTGAAGAGGTCATTTTGGGCACAATACTTGGAGGAATCTCTCAGTGTAATAGCTCATTGGAATCAGGAGGAACAACACGACAGGATAAGATGATGAGAAGTGACTTTCAGTGGCCAGGGAAGCCACAATGAGAGATAAAGTGCTTTTCAAAGGTAAAAAGGTTAATTAATTAATTAAAGTGATTTAATTAATTAATTAATAATTAATAAAATGAAAGTCACTTTGGAGGGACAAGGTGAGTAGGAAGTATAAAGGAGAGGCGAGGGCCTCTATTCTCATATTCATGTATGATTATCTTTTGATATCTGGCTTCTAGCTAGTGAGCCCATATCTTGGGGGTTTTGAGGGTTTTGACTTAACAAACCCTAGAGGACGATTTGGTGGTGAAAGATTCCACCTAGCTTGTCCCAAGCTTGGTCTCGGGGATGCAATACTCCCCCACACCATTCTAGTTCAGATGTACTCAGTGCAGGAGGGTTCTACACCAACCATAGGCACAGGAAGAGAGGGAGGGCGCACCATTGGGGGTTTCCAGCAAGGGGGGCACACCATCCATTGAGGGAAGTTTGTTCCAGGTGATTGGCAGGGCTTCTGGAGATTATACCACCTGGGTTTTCATTGCAGGGTCTTTTCCATTAGATCTACTGCATTATGGATGCATTGGACAAATTGGAGGAGAGGAGCACACTTCAGAAAGTGATTTCAGCCATTTGATAGATTAATTCTTCATCATTTCGCTTGGGACTTCACCAGGGAGGTAAATGAGCCCCGATCTATCATTATAGTGGTTCTATAGAGCATTTGGAGGCCTCTAGGAGGTAGGCCGAATTATCTAGGGTTTCAGGCATCCAGGGGGGCACACCATTCCTTGGAGGGAGGATAGATCCATGACTTTGAGAGGGATCTTGGAGATTTGAGCACCTGCGTTGTCCTTGCATTTGCCTGATCTACAGTTTGGCATATTCATCGAAGGGTTTGGTGGTATTTTGCAGCAGGGCCGAATTGTTGAGAGTATCCAGTCTTCCAACAGAGCGTGACCTATCCAGTTGGGGGTTTGGCACTCCATACGACACATATCTCTTTTTTATTGATCTTCATTGTGATTCATCCTTTGGATGATTTCATCTTATTTTCGGGAGCATTTTGTAGCAGCTCTTATTACGTCTATGGGAGCCATTTGTTGAGCATTCCAAATCGGCATAATCCATGTATCAGGTTCTTATTATTATGAATAAAGATCAGATCTCAAATCATTTTTGGGTTGTCTATTATATTGTTGATCTTGCATATGGTTAAGGTATGTTTCGCTACTTTATCTTCTTATCTGTTGTTGCAAAGACACATATAAACCATCAGTATAACCCTAAGCGCAACCTAAAGGATCACTGTAAGAAAAGTGTTTGACAAAATGCCACACCCAGTAAAAGTTTAAAATTCATCCAAACCATGATGTTCCTGGCATCTTGGCTTGGGAACATTACAGTGGTATCAGAGCTTAGACTCCTGCCATCCTGAGGGGTCTTCCATAAGAAGAGATGGATATTAAGGATTTTTCTAGAGAGGCTATACGTTGTGAATGGGAATATTACTACGACCTTAGTGAGAGAACTAGGGCTCAAGTAACATTCCAACAGTATTTATCCATGAACAATCCTAAGTGGAGCACAAATGAGATTACAATTTGGGTCAATGAGATAGAGGAATACAGAGCTAGAGCAACTAGTTGGAGAGAAGCACAGAGTAACCCCACACCCATTAGGAGCACACAACTTTGCTACAGTTGCAAGGTGCCCTAGGAACCAGATCATAGATGTAGGGGTAAGGGTAAGAAACATATTATTGAGGTGCACTATGACAGTGATGATGAGGTATGTGAGGATGGAGCGATAGATGCTTATTTGGAGCAGTTCGATGATGATAGAGACTCTTGCACAGAGGCTGGTGATTCTTGCATGCTTGAGGAGGATAGTGACCCTTGCACCTTGGAGGAACAGTGGGATGGACATGATTATAGCACCGGTATTTCAATAGACATATTACATGGTGTTGATGACCCTACACCTCGTCAG
Organism: Picea engelmannii; assembly: GCA_009831015.1. Taxonomy (NCBI): domain Eukaryota; kingdom Viridiplantae; phylum Streptophyta; class Pinopsida; order Pinales; family Pinaceae; genus Picea; species Picea engelmannii. Next base: position 261,098 of record ML794331.1, on the reverse strand, counting down.
AGTGGTGACACTAGTGGGGATTCACACATATTGGCACCTAGATGTGATGAGCTTCCTATGAGGGTCGTGACACATTTGTCATCCTTTCATGCACCCACGATAGCCACGTCACATGAGGATATCAGTGGTATGTCAGATATGATGGAGGAGCCTTGTGTGAGGGATGCACACCATGGACATGTGTATCGACAAAATCAAGAGGAGATACATGACGTATAGACAGTTGACCTTACACTCACATATCAGCATGAGGAGAGTGGGCCACTTCTTTTGGAGACTCCATTGTTTGATCAGGCCACGGAGATTGACAGTTGGATGGGACACTTGCTTCCAGGACCATCCTGCAGTGATGAGGATGTACCCTTTATTGGTCAGAAGGACCATAGCACGTGTCTGGACACATCTATATGGGATCCAGGCGCAGATGATAGTAGCAGGGTGAGTGCACAAGAGGATACGAATGCTCATACAGGATACAATGTGATTCAGAGGGAGATATCATCTAGTGATGGGGTGCAATGGCATACAGGAGGACCCAGTAGCACAGTAGACAGTGGGCAGTTCAATGCTTTATCTTCTGCAAAGAGTGTTTTTGGGGATTCCAGAGTTGACACTAGAAGGGTTGACACTAGAAGTGAGGGATATGAGGTGGCATCTCAGCATGACTATGATCAGGAGTCACCCTACTTGACAAGACAGTTGAGAGTCAGTGAGGATATGATCATGGCAACAACCAAGCGCATTGATGACATGCATGCATTGATGGAAGATTACTGTTGGAGGGAATCAGTGGCACATAGTAGTTCAGATGAGGGATTTGCCATGGATGACTTACATACTCTCAAGGAGAGAGTGTCTATGATGAGGACCGACTACCAGTAGTTGTTGACATACAAGGACTACCTCTTGGGGATTGGTGAGATGTATCTTAGGGCCTTGAGGGAGCAGGAGTTGGAGGTGGACCGACTCACCTAGGAGTTGGAGAGAACTCGAGGATTCTTGAGAGGCACACAGTCATCCCTTCAAGAATCAGAGTCCAGATCAGAGGAGCTTCTTGAGGAGATTCGTCAGAGATCCACTTCATATATCCTAGTGGACAGTCAAATATGTCCTTCAGTCACATGGCTAGAGGATGTTGGTGGTCTAGCAGAGGTGCACCAGTTGATGGAGGACACTTCCATTTGTGTCCCGAGAGTGGTTGAAATTCAGGTAGAGTTTGATCCAGTAGTACGCCCAGGATCTATGATGCAGCAAGAGTATACAGGAGATGACATGAGTATGCAGGGGCATATAGTGATGAGTGATAGTTCATAGAGACATGCCGAGATATGCAGTCAGATTCAGACAAATGTATTGGATTACAGGGAGGAGACACACTTAAGGGAGTATGCAGATGCCACTCCTTTGCAGCATCACATAGTTACAAGAGCTCACCTTCATCGTTTCAGCAGTTGCATGGGAGATGAGAGATGGAGGTTAGTTGACCAACAGTTAGAGGAGTTACTTCTGAGTGTACTAGATGGTTGGGATTCGGTGATGACTATGGGCGAGTATTTATCATGGATACCGATGGATGAGCTTCTGGTTTAATCCTTGGGATTGACCAAAGCATGTGATATCTTCCAGTCCTACAGTCAGCTGCAGATATTTCTGTTAGCCTTTCCTAACACTTTTATGATAGAAAACAACATGAGGAGAGGTAGACAGTGGTTGAGGACATGGGGAGTGGCTAGGCCGAGACCACCTGACATGAGTGTTTCTACGACATCCTGCTGGATAGAGGTGGATCATCATAGGCATCCAGTTGAGACTTGGTGCGTGATGGTGAGCATCATAGGCCAGGTGATAGCAGATGAGCACAGAGGGCTTCTGACAGTGATCAATCTCACATAGAAGCAGTTAGAGGAGATTGGAAGTGATAAAATTCCAAGTTTTCCATGGGATCGGAGAGTTCACTTGGTTAGCAGGATGTTTCACTACATGATGACCTAGGTTGCGCCATAGAGCCACATACTCCACCATGGGTTGGTTTGGAGTGGTCCTGTAGGGACTTGTCCTATAGAGTGAGGCAAATTTTCACTCTTGATCGTCATGATCGGACATGGAGATGGTTGGATAGGTACTACTTCCACAGAGATGTTTATACAGATGCAGCTTTTGGATAGCAGGTCCAATTGCCACAGGTACTTCAACTTGAGGATCCAGGAGTGGATGATCCAGTATATATACAGGGAGCAGTCATGCATGGTCAGCGTAGTGCAGTGCCAACATGGTGATCTTCGACAGATACTAGCATGGGATCCAGGGATTGCAGGGTTGAGCATTTCACTGACTGGCAAGGGCGAGTGGACCTTTGCAGGGGAAATTTATTTTGACTTTCCATTGAGCTTCAATGTTTGCACATCTCTTGAGGGTGTCTCATGGAGGTCTTGCAGTACTTCATCCTGGCATTAGCATGTACAGTTGATGGAGGCTGTGTTAATCTTGGTAGGGACTTGGAGGATGGACTCATTCCGGGATAAGGCCATTTGTCATGTGCAAGAGATACACGGAGTTGAGATATTTCAGGACTATGCTTCATAGGGTATTGCAGTTCATTTCCTGACATGGGACTCGGGGGGTGGAGTGTATGATAGTTCATCTTTGGATGGGACCTATTGTGCATCCCATAGGTGGACATGGGACCCTGGTATTATATTTGGATGGGTTCAGTTATTGCTTGAGGAAAATCAATATTCTAGCAGGGAGGACTGTAATGTCCCCACTTTGGGACATCAGAGTATTACACAGTGTTATGAGGACCAGGGTAGCCAGTTGGAGATTATAGCAAGTACAAGATCTATTGAGGGATATTTTGGGGTCTAGCTTGCATCGCTCATCCTATTTCATCATTATGATCCATTCCGCATAGATTGTCTTTGGTTCCATTGCATTCCGACGATTTCCATGATTTTGAGTATTTTGAGCTATAAGTTAATTAAATTCACTCAAGAAGTCATTTTGGGCACAATACTTGGAGGAACCTCTCAGTGTAATAGCTCATTGGAATCGAGAGGAACAACACGACAGGATAGGATGATGAGAAGTGACTTTCAGTGGCCAGGGAAGCCACAAGGAGAGATAAGGTGCTTTTCAAAGGTAAAAAGGTTAATTAATTAATTAAAGTGATTTAATTAATTAATTAATAATTAATAAAATGAAATTCACTTTGGAGGGACAAGGTGAGAAGGAAGTATAAAGGAGAGGGCCTCTATTCTCATATTCATGTATGATTATCTTTTGATATCTGGCTTCTAGCTAGTGAGCCCATATCTTGGGGGTTTTGAGGGTTTTGACTTAACAAACCCTAGAGGACGATTCGGTGGTGAAAGATTCCACCTAGCTTGTCCCAAGCTTGGTCTCGGGGATGCAATACTCCCCCACACCATTCTAGTTCAGATGTACTCAGTGCAGGAGGGTTCTACACCAACCATAGGCACAGGAAGAGAGGGAGGGCACACCATTGGGGGTTTCCAGCAAGGGGGGCGCACAATCCATTGAGGGAAGTTCATTCCAAGTGATTGGCAGGGCTTCTGGAGATTCTACCACCTGGGTTTTCATTGTAGGGTCTTGGCCATTAGATCTAGTGCATTCTGGAGGAGTTGTATGTGTCATTTGATTTATTGGATGCATTGGACGAATTGGAGGAGAGCCGCACACTTCAGAAAGTGATTTCAACCATTTAATAGATCAGATCTTCATCATTTTTCTTGGGACTTCACCAGGGAGGTAATCAAGCCCTGATCTATCATTCTAGTGGTTGTATGGAGCATTTGGAGGCCTCTAGGAGGTAGGACAAATTATCTAGGGTTTCAGTTATCCAGGGGGCGCACCATTCCTTGGAGGGAGGCTAGATCCATGACTTTGAGAGGGATCTTGGAGATTTGAGAACCTGGGTTGTCCTTGCATTTTCCCATTCTACAGTTTGGCATATTCATCGGAGGGTTTGGTGGTATTTTCCAGCAAGGTCGAATTGTTGAGAGTATCCAGTCTTCCAGAAGAGTGTGACCTATCTAGTTGGGGGTTTGGCACTCCATATGACACAGATCTCTTTTGTAATGATCTTCATTGTGTATTCAGCCTTTGGAGGCTTTCATCTTATTTCGAGGAGCATTTTGTAGAAGATCTTATTATGTCTATGGGAGCCATCTGTTGAGCATTCCAGATCGGCCTCATCCATGTATCAGGTTCTTATTATTATGAATAAAGAACAGATCTGAATCATTTTTGGGTTGTCTATTATATTGTTGACCTTGCATATAGTTGAGGTATGTTTCGTTGCTTTATCTTCTTATTTGTTGCTGCAAACACACATATAAACCATCAATATAACTCTAAGCGCAACCTAAAGGATCACTGTAATCAAAGTGTTTAACGAAATGCCACACCCAGTAAAAGTTTAAAATTCATCCAACATGTGATGTTCCTGGCATAATGGCTTGGGAACATTACAACCAACATATCTCCAATGTCCTCCCTTAAAATTGACTTGGCGAGACAAATACGGAAAATTGACATAATATATACTTGACCAAGTAAATGTTACAACTGAACATTACCATCCTTCAAGAGAACTCTAAGACTTCTAAACCCAACAATAACAATACAACTTAGAAGGAGGGTAATGTTTAGATGTAACATTTACTTGGTCAGATATGCTTTCTGCCAACTTTCCTTATTTGTGTTCCCAAGTCAATTTTAAGTGAGGATGTTGGAGAAATGTTGGCTAAGCTCGACTTGTGGCTCTAATGGACCGTAAATGTCAATCATTAAACACCTTTAGTGGTCCATTGTGGACCACATTTGTGTTAGTGGTCGCCCACTAACACAAACGTGGTCCACAATGGCCCAATAAGGGTGTTTAATGAATAACATTTACGGTCCATTAGGGCCACAGGTCAAGCTTAGCCAACATATCTCCAAAATCCTCCTTTAAAATTGACTTGGGGACACAAATAAGGGAAGTTGGCATAAAGTGTATTTGACCAAGAAAATTTTGCATCTGAACATTACTATCCTTCTGAGTTGTAATGTTATTGTTGGTTTTGGAAGTCTTAGAGTTCTCTTGATGACAAGGTCTTAGTCTTTAGTTAAATATTTGGGCAAAAGACAAGCAAAACCACTATCATATAGGTTAAAATAGAGCACAGTTTGAACATGAACCGAACTTCCATAGAAGAGTTGGATCTTTGAGGAAGTTTTCTTTAGATGATCACTTCTACATAGACATAAGAATTGGGTTGCATTGAGTGAGAACCTCTCTTTTCGCATACAAAAGTTCAACCAAAATCCTAAACAAACTTCCCAGTATGTGCATGAGAATGTGTTGGCAACTTAGGAAATTCCAACAAGAGAGGATATTTATGCTAAAGGGAAAATTATGAATCAAAGTGTTTAAACCAATGTTGTACATAAGCATGACCTCATGTAATCATCCATACTCCATCCCAAAAAATGCCTTGGGTTGTGTTATCACTATTTTGTGGGATAACTAAGGAGATTATGTCTCGAGGCTCTCAGGTTGCAGATATGGAGTGTCGAGAGACTACATGACCAACATTATCCTTTGCATAGAAGGAGACCCTTCTCACCACCATAGAGGTTGTAGATTTTCATATGGTATCCACCACACCAATTGGCTTCCGAGAGGCACTGGGCCTTGCTCCATGAGTTACAAGTCAGGTATAATGGTGAGTGCCATTTCAATATTTGAGGCATTTGAGTATGTTGTATCTTAGACTGCATTAGATTTCATGACATATGCTTGGACATTATGCCTTTTTCCCTGCTTCACTTTGGTGGTTGACATTGTGCCCTAGCAAGTGGTATTCCTTGAGAATGGGTTTTCTTCTAGGAACTCCCTTGAAAATCCATCATACCATTCTCAACCATACTTACCACTAGTCATCACATAAACCCCCCTGTTTCCTTATCTCATGGGACTTTAGGGTGTATTGACCCAAGAGGGGGTTGTCCCTCATTCTATGGGAAGAAGGGGCTGAAGGCCCAGAGGGATTTTTGTCTAGTAAAAGATAAAATCATATGTATAAACCTTCAATATGCTTTGGCCAGGGATCCCCCAAGAAAGCAATGAAACGCTTATTTGTAAGAAAAGGGGGGGGCACAAGAACAATGATTAAGAATGCTTGAAGGGTTAGTTGGAGAACAGGAGGTCTCATCACGAGCTAGCCTATCATGATCATGGATATTTAGTGGTATGAAATTACCATCATCTGGTCACCAAGCCAGGGTAATGGCTCTTAGTTGCATGGCTGAGAGAAAGGGGGTCTCATCACGAGGCAACCTTCCCATTTTCACTAGGTATTTGTGAGTGACAGTGTCATTATCTGGACACCACACCAGGACAGTAGCCTTCAACTTGTCCCTAAATTTTGAAAGAAACAAATAATTGAAAAACGATGGGCTTGGAAAAATTGCATTGAAAATGAAGGTGCCACACACCCTCTACAAAGGCACCCATGAATGACACACTACAACCCCTTGTATGTCATGAACCCCATTCCCATTGAGTCTTGACCCTTAATCTATTTATCCACTTTACTTGGATTAGAGAGGGATCTATTGGAAGCACTCCTTGACCTAGGGCAATATCTACCCAATAAGACACCTCGTCAATGCTCCCATATCCAAGCTTGGCAAGTCACATAATGTCTTTGAGCACTTAATTGTTTGAAAGTGTAATATTTGATGAACATGCTTAGGTGGCTCATTTATTGAATTGATTTACTTATCATGATATTTTGACTTGAGATCCTTGGAGGGCATGCTTATTTGTCTTTGTAGGACCTAGTTGGTGGACAGTTTTGGAGAAACAAGCCTAGGTTGGGATTCCATGGGGCTTGAAGCCCACAGGTGGATGCCAAGGGCCCGCATGACATATGAGAGAGATGAAACTTCTAAGGCCTAGAATATGACTTGAGAAACATAACCTATCCCCTGCATGCCAAACGTTTTTCCTAGGAGAGGCAAAACGTCATCTTTAGGAGCATGATGTCACCTAGGGGGATAAGGTTTGGAGGTGAGCTTACCACTCATTGGCACATGGAATTTTTGAGGAGAATGAGGCTTTCACCATGAATAAAGTGACTTGGATGCTTGACATGTGGCTTTGGGAAGCCTAACTACACTCCTCCAACACCAACGACTTGCTCCTAGTGTCAAAACGTCCCCTAAAGAGGTGACGTCACTTTGAATTACAGTTTCTTTTTGTGTAAAAGTAAATTTTAAGTGAATTGTTTAATATTATTTTGTAAAAGGGGAAATATTAGGGTTTTTGACCCCTAGTCTTGTGGTTTACCATAATATTATGTGGATAAACTATTTTGGAGATATTTTGTATAAATAAAGATCATAAGATCTCATTTCATAGCATAACTCTCCCCCTGTGAGAAGTATTGGGCTGAAATGTTTGCTACTCTTGGTGATTTTGGTGTTTCGCTCTTGTGCAAAGTCTTTTGATGAATGTATCTTAGTGAATAGATGAGGAGTGATGTGCACCCCCTAAAGGATTTCTCTCTTGAATCTTCGATGAATGTTCCATGGTAACTAGGGTTTGTTATCTCATTTTCTTGGATTAGGTAAGGAAAAATCTGCATATGCTATTTATTTCTTTCTTACTTTGGTTATCATTGGTGGAAACCCTAGGGAGGAGTATGATAGATACACCCTCCATCATTGCTTCATCTCTTTGTTAAAGTTTCAACTCTTTCTTTTCACAAGGGTTAGTAGGAGGTATACGAGTGTGTATACCCTCCTAGATTTACCCTAAGTTTCGTTGGCATACTGTAATGTCCCCCACCTCTTGATAAAGAGGTTGTGAGAGACTTAGTAGTCTAGTTGTCCCCACTAGAAAAAAAGAGTCTCATGCATCATGGGGATCAAGACACCCGAAAGCACTTACCTAAGCACAATGTTAATATTTTTAAGTTGACTTTGGGAGAAAAGGTAAAATAAAGAAAAGAAAAAGAACATGTGTGGAAAAGCTAGGAGTTAACCCCATGAGATGGTTAACTAACTATTAGCAACATTACTTGTCTTCGGCATTGGGATATCCAAGTCCGCAGGTTGCACGAGGAGCGCCCAAGCGCAGTGCATAGGAGAAGTCCTTTTCGGACTCAAAATCAAGCGAGCGGGCAAAATTGTGGTGTCAACGGTCCGGATCCATCCATATGAGTAGATCAACGGTTGACGGGAAATCGCAGATAGCGAAGTTGCACCGAGGATAGCGCATGGATAACGCCCATATTTTGTGCAGGAATGGATGGCAGTCGATCATCCCAAAGGACGCGTGGCACAAGATCTGGTCACGTCGGCTTCTAGGCAGTCGCAAGTTCAAGGGGTGAAGGTTTTATGTCATTGTATATCTCGAAGCCCCGAACCCCGAAGTGCCGATAGCACCCAAAGGCGGGCCCACAATATCGAGGAGCAGTCTCAGTCGTCCATCTGTAGCGGACACTTGGCGCGCTATTAGGCTCCCCACCTGTTCGCCCATCGCGATTTCGAAGCGCAAGAAGCAGCTCCCTCATATCCCCGATACGCAAAGGGATGAGAGATTTCAGGGCCTGGGGCCCACAGTAGCCTCGGGTAAATTTAGGACCGTCAGATTTGAGAGAGACGCGTGGCGCCCAATTGAGTCGTCTTGGCATTTCGCCCATCGCAGCTATGATAAGCAAGGTCCAGCATCGTCGTATTCCCGATGCATGAGGTACTGGGAGTGTCCAGGACCTGGGCCCACACCATCACCGAAGTGCGTTCGGAACCGTCAGATCTAGAGGGGCGCGTGGCGCCAGATTAAGCCACCTCGGCGCTTCGCTCATTGCGATTTCAAGAAGCAAGGATTAGCTCCTTCCCATTCGCGAATGCCGAGGGCGCCTTGGGGATAAGCACGTGGTCACAGCCCATGGTCACTTGGGAAAGAAAAGAGCTGTTCAGGAAGGGCCGAAGGCGTCATGTATGATTCACAGAAAGAATTACCGCGACCTCCAAGTGCCATTTGATCTGACCTCGGTCTTGGTTTTCGCTTGGAGTAAATGAAGGCGAGAAAGGGTGGTTGAAACCTCTCCTAATTCATTAAATGCAAAGAATGGAGGGTCTGGCAAGCGGACTACTCGAGAGGGTCCTGTGTACCCATTTTTCCAAAGAAGCCATGCCAAGTGCCCGACCAGCCGTAGGAGGTCTGCACACGCTAGCTCAGCATTTACTGGCTCAGCTACTTCTCCCCTACAGGATCCATGCATAATTAAGGTGGCATCTGACAAAAGTTATCCGTCCAAATTCGGATGAAGGGACACCATGCCTTGGATGACTGAACACGCCTCTGTTAGGTGAATTCTCCTGAGTATATAGGCTCAGTTTTTGTATTTTGTAAGCATCGATGGTAGAGCGAAGCTCCCGATTGTAAAGTTTCAACATCACTCTAGTTCTCTGGTTATGCATCTGTATATGGGATTTCTTGTTTTATGATAGACAGTCTTTCTTACTCCATCTAATTTTCATCTTATGCTGAGAGAGTTCGTGAACGACTGATTCATGCGAATTATTGCAATCATGTTATGATAAAGGATTTATTGTTGCATTGTTGTATTCTCCGGTGTTTTATGTTTGAATGTAAGAAAATCTTCCATTTAGATTCCTTCTCCTACAGTCTGTTAGAAACCTGATGTTTACGACAGACCTTTGCATCTCTCTGATATAAGTCTCCCCCCTACTCACCCTTACTACAACTCGTTGTCTGAAGTTATCTAAGACCTCACTTGCCCATGCATGCTTGGCCTAGCTTCGGAGTTAGAACCACATCGTTGTGAGTTAACTTCCATTTGATCACCCCATTAAACAAATCAACACATAAACTGATGGGCGTCGGGCTCTGCTCCTGCTGCAATCCAGAGGTGACTTCTGACGCTAACATTTCCGGCACCGTTGCCGGGGACGAAGTTGAAAATTTTCCTCGGGATTGAACGACATTGAGCCTCTGATTCTGAAGGTGCATCGGGTATCAGAGCCTTTGAAGATTGCTACTGTGCACCTGGCGACTCCATTGTGACGACTCCACTGTGGCGAGCTTGCCGCGTTAATTGTGGCTTTCAAAGGTAGACACACGCGGTCTCATCCACAGCTGCCTCTAGCTACACCTGAAACTGATGCAGAGGTGGTTCTCAGAAAAGTAAAGCACTCTGAAGAAGAAGCTTCCACCGCCGAACCAGGTAATCCGCCATCTTCTTCTATAGGAACTCCATTTTCTCCTCCTCAGTTTCTCAATAGGCCTCCTTCAGAGGTTTCCCATTTCCTGAACTTCGGGAGTGTTCCGGCTGAATTTTCCCCTCCTGGTCTGGGATTGGAGGGAGAAACCCTCGTCACTCCCCTCTCCTCCGAAGTTGTACCCTGGTGTATACCCAGGACCGCAGAAGGTTTCCCCACGCCTAGTGTTACCACTCCTGTGCAAAGAGGAGCACCTGCTGAATTGAGCTCGTTAGCCTTCTCCTTAAATCCCCTCTTGTTTCCCACTCCACTTCGGGACTCATTCCCAGTACCCCCTTCGCAAACTCCTTCTCCTCCAAGTTCTCCTCCACCTAATATTCCTATGGCTGGTGTTAATCCCCCTCTTAATAGAATGGACGCCATAGTCGTTGCCAGATATGCTCCCTTAGTTCTACCCCATCCTATGACTCCTCTCCCTGCTGGAGATTACTTGAAATACATGCCCAAGTTCACTAGAGAAGGAGATGTAACTGCTGAAGAGCATCTGGCTGCTTTCTACAGTTATGCAGATACCCTCAACATTGAAAATGAAGATGTCTGGATGAGAGTCTTCGTCCAGAGCCTGGATGGCGAGGTGAGGAAATGGTTCAGAGGATTGGCCCCCAGATCTATTGCTGGGATAGAAGCCCTGGATAGTGCTTTCCTGAGGCAGTGGGGCGATAGGAAGCATTTCATGTACTACATGACAGAGTTCGGGTCTCTGAAGAAAATGGAAGGAGAGTCTGTCTCTGACTTCTCCAAAATATTTAATAAGATGTATAATAAAATTCCTGCCGAAATAAAACCCTCAGAAGCCTCGGCCAAAATTTCGTATGCTAGTGCGTTTGGCCCCGATTTATGTCTTTTGTTGAGAGAAAGAAGAGCCACCACCTTGGGTCAAATGCAATATGCGGCCATAGAGGTGGAATCCAATGTATTAGCAGCTGACAGACTGAGGAACAAGGCCGACGCAGATAGAAGAAAAGGAAGGTCGGAAACCTCAACTTCTGGATCATCGGTGCCCCACCCTCAAGTGGACGAACTGACCAAGATGGTGAAGTCTCTGTCTGCAGAGATGGAGAGAATTGAAGTCGAGGGGAGACAAGCATACAAGGGCCCTAAGAACATTGAAAATAGAGGAGGTTTCAGGAGGCCGAACAATTTTACTCCCCCAAATGTGCAAAGAGAAAGGGGAAGAGACAGAGAAGACCAGAAAATTCAGGCCCCTTTCCAAAACAATTTTGTGGCCGAGGGGGAAGAAGAGGAAACAGATGAGCTTGATCCTGAAATCCACTGCTTCAGAGACACTCCTCCTTTTCCTCATCTTACTCAATCAGCATATGAGGAGTCTCTCATGGACAGATAGCTAAATGAACTAAGCAAAGGAGACAAGGCTAGTGACAGCCAAAGCAGGTATAACCTGAGGTCCAAGAAAAAGACAGCGACATCTGATGTTCTTGAGCAGTCCACTAGAGTGGAGAAGCCTGCTAATGAAGTAGCAGACAGTCAGAGAGGTAAGAAACATCAACCCCTCTCCCCCATAGTCCAGAGTCATGTTCCCAAAATAAGAGAAATTCCGAAGCTTACATATTCTTTTAATTTCGAGCATGAAATTCAAAAGATTAGAATCCCTGTGCCCCTAACCGAATTGATTAAGCATGAAGGGTTCAAGAAGCGCTTCTAGGTCCTATGGTAGAAGACAGGAATGACTCATCCCCTCCCTTCTACACTTCCCTGAACATCCATGACAAGGTTCTGCACAACTGTTTGATGGATTCGGGGGCTTCTCATAACCTCATGCCCAAAACTGTCATGGAAGAGTTAGTTCTAGAAGTCACCCGAGCCTATCATGACCTCTATTCCTTCGACTCCAGGAAAGTTCAGTGTCTAGGAGTTATCAAAGACCTGGTCATGACCTTGTTCCAGTTGCCCATGAAAAGTGTGGTCATGGATATTGTAGTGGTTGATGTCCCCCCCAAATTCAGTATGTTGTTATCAAGATCTTGGATAAAAAGACTGGGGGGAACCTTGCAGATGGACCTCACATATGCTACAATCCCAGTGTTCGGAGGAGAGCATAGGAGGCTATATAGGGAAGCCCAATTGGCCTATATAATCAGTGATGAAGCCAATCCTACCAACCATCCCATTTTCGCCTTGGACACTGATTTAGGTTCCAGTTTACTGCAACTCACTCCTGCTCCCAGGCCTCCTCTTGAACTCAAAAAGCAGCCCACCTCTCCTCGTGAACTTCCTCCTTCCATCACCCCCGTTTGGAAAATGTTTTTTGATGGAGCCTGTTCCAGGGAAGGCGCTGGTGCTGGGGTGTTTTTTGTGTCACCTGCCCAGGAAACCGTATCTCTGTCATACAAATTATAATTTGAAACTACCAACAATGTGGCAGAGTATGAAGCCCTTGTTCTGGGATTAAGAGCTGCAAGGGAAATGGGAATTCAGGAGATAGCAGTGTTTGGAGATGCAGAGTTGGTGGTCCAACAGATCAGAAGCGCTTATCAGGCTAAGCACCCTCGACTCAGAAATTACAGGAATGAAGCATGGGACCTAATTGACAATTTCTTCTCAGCCTTCAATATCTCTTTTATTCCAAGGGAGGATAATGCTGTGGTCGATTCTTTAGCTGTCTCAGCCAGTTTTCTCAAAGTTCCTCTGCGACCTATGGTCAACTCTGATGTTGAAATAAAATATAGGCCCTCTGTACCGGACAATGTCAAGCATTGGAGGGTATTCGAAGATGATCTGGAAATCGAAATATTTCTCCAATCTGTTGATGAATTTTCTGCGTTGCACATTGATCAGGATCCTGACACAGAAGGTGACCCTCACCCTGAGGTGTTTTTAAATAAAATTGCTAACCACCAGATTATTCAGCTACCTAGCAATCACATTTCGAGGGGACTAGTCCCGTTAGAAATATTGTTCGATGGGAATGATGTGGCAGTAAAGGGAAGGGTTGTAGATGAAAATGTTGACACATCTGAGTGCAACATTGGCACACCAGAGGAGCCTAAGTTTGTCAAGTTATCAAGGAGTTTTACCAGAGAACAAAGAGCCGAATATACTGAGTTGCTGAGAGAGTTTGCTGATGTGTTTGAATGGACCTACGAAGACTTCAAGACGTATGATACATCCGTCATTGAACACAAGATCCCACTGAAGGAAGAAGCTAAGCCATTTAGGCAAAAGCTAAGACAGATAAATCCCATGTTGCTGCCTGTCATGGAGAAAGAAGTGAAGAAGTTGTTAGAGGCCCAGATCATCGTCCCCTTGAGATATTCTGAATGGGTGGCCAATTTGGTTCCAGTAAGAAAGAAAAGTGGAGAAATCAGGCTTTGTGTCGATTTCAGGAACCTGAACAGGAGCTCAAAGAAAGACAATTATCCCCTGCCGCCCAACATGGAACACATATTGCAGAGGGTAACCGGTGCATCTAGGATTTCCATGATTGACGGTTTTTCTGGCTATAATCAGATATCGGTCATGCTTGAGGACAGAGAAAAAACGACCTTCACCACTCCTTGGGGTACATTCATGTATGCCAAAATGCCTTTCAGGTTGATGAATGCAGAAGCGACATTTCAGCGAGCCATGGACATAGCCTTCATCGGGGAGAAAGATAAGTTTGTGGTGATCTATCTGGATGACATAACAGTCTTCTGCAAGTCTGACAAAGAGCACTGTTGTCACCTAAGAAAAGTTTTTTCGAAGTGTCGGAGGTTTGGCCTTTCCCTGAATCCCAAGAAATCTTTGTTTGATATGAAAGAAGGGAAGTTGTTAGGCCATATAGTATCAGCAGAAGGAGTGAGGATTGATCCAAGCAGGGTAGAGGCAATTCAGACCCTGTCACTTCCCAGATCTAAGAAGGAAGTTCAGGCCTTTTTGGGGAAGATTAATTTCCTGAGGAGATTCGTCTCAAATTTTGCCGAGCTGGTGAAACACATCACAACCATGCTCAGGAAGGGAAATGAAGTGAAATGGACCACTGAACCTAGGGAATATTTTGTCCAAATAAAGAGGGCATTGACTGAGGCACCCGTGCTGATCAGCCCTAACTATTCCAAAAATTTCCTAATCTTCTCTTTCGCTTCTTTTGATACAGTAGCGGCAGTCTTGTTGCAGAAAATGAGGAAGGACGAGAGAAACCCATTTCCTTATTCAGCAAGGCATTAAGAGATGCAGAGGTCAGGTATGAAATCATGGAGAAACAGGCCTATGCCTTAGTGAAAGCTCTCAAAGCTTTCAGAGTCTATGTCTTGCACTCAAAGGTGACTGCATACGTTCCTTCAGCCTCTGTGAAGGACATCCTTGTACAGCCCGACATAGACGGGAGGAGGAGTAAATGGATAGCCAATATCCTGGAATTCGACTTGGAAATAAGGCCTACCAAATTGATCAAAGGTCAAGGCTTAGCCAAGCTGTTGGCCGAAGCTAATTACAAAGCTTTGGGGGTAGATTTCATCAATGCATGTACAGGAAACCAGCAGAATCAGTTGTCCGATGTAGACCCTTGAACAGAACCCCTATTGGCTCGATGTCCTTGGTATAAGGATGTCATATATTTTCTGCAGGAGTTGCGGCCCCTAGATGGCCTGCAAAGAAACAAAGCAAGAGATCTGAAGCTCAGGGAAGTCAGGTACTGCCTTATTGATCAAATTTTATACTGGAAAGACCCCCTGGGGGTGCTTTTAAAATGCATGGATCCACAAGAGGCCGACAGGATCATGGTCGAATTTCACAGTGGCCTGTGTGGAGGGCACCATTCTTGGAAGACTACAGCCCACAAAATTCTCAGAGTTGGGTACTACTGGCCCACCTTATTTGTTGATATCCATCGAAGAGTTAGAGCCTGTATCCCATGCCAAAGATTTTCAGGAAAGCAGCATCTCAAGTCTCTTCCTTTACAACCTATGGTTGTTTCGGGACCTTTCCAACAATGGGGCCTAGATTTTATTGGAGAAATCCAACCTGCTTCCAGTGGGCAACACAGATGGATCCTGACTGCCACAGACTTCTTTACCAAGTGGATTGAAGCTATCCCCACTAGGAGCGCTTCCCACAAGGTAATTATTGGATTCCTGGAAGACCTCATCGCAAGGTTCGGCTGCCCAAGGAGGATTGTTACTGATAATGCAACCTCCTTCAAGGCTGAACCGTTAGCCAAGTTCTGTGAACAATTCAGGATCAATCTGATTCACTCCACACCATACTATCCCCAGGGCAATGGTTTAGCAGAGTCCTCCAACAAAAGCCTAATAAGGATCATCAAAAGATTACTGGAGGACAACAAAAGAGCTTGGAACTCGAAGCTGAAATTTGCCCTATGGGCTGATCGGGTGACCACAAAGAGATCTATAGGCATCTCCCCTTTCTAGTTAGTTTACGAAGCAGAAGTTGTTTTCCCTTCTCAGCTGGCCATTCCCGTAGAAAAATTCTTCCAGGATTATCAAGAAGAGCCCAATGATATGATCAGAAGGATTCATCAACTGGTAGAAGTCTGGCAAGCCAGAGAGTAGGTAAGGGACAAAATTCAGGATCATCAGCAAAGGATCAAGCAGGTTTTCGATAAGAAGGCCAAGAAGGAGCTGTTCCAGATAGGAGACCTGGTGCTAAAATGGGACGCTCCTAAGCAAGATAAGGGAAAACATGGCAAATTTGAAGCCCTATGGATCGGCCCCTTCAAAATCTCAGAAGTTTTCTCAAATAACACTTACATGTTGCAGGATTTGGAGGGTGAAGAGGTTTTCAACAACCCAGTAAATGGGCATTTTCTTAAGAAATGTTTTGTCTAAGCCTTCGGTGGCTCCTTCGTTTGTAAATATTGTTCTTTTGACTCTTCGTTTATTTTTATCTCGTATTTGTATTTTTCGGCTTAGTAGATGACTCTATAGCCCAACAGCAAGGCACTGGAACTACAAAATGAGTCCTTAGAGCATCATAGGGACGACTCTATCCCCCATGGAGCCTAATGTTAGCAACATTACTTGTCTTCGGCATCGGGATATCCAGGTCCACAGGTTGCACGAGGAGCGCCCAAGCGCAGTGCATAGAAGAAGTCCTTTTCGGACTCAAAATCAAGCGAGCGGGAAAAATTCTGGTGTCAACGGTCTGGATCCATCCATATGAGCAGATCAACGGTTGACAGGAAATCGCAGATAGCGAAGTTGCGCCAAGGATAGCGCATGGATAACGCCCATATTTTGTGCAGGAATGGATGGTAGCCGATCATCCCAAAGGACGTGTGGCACAAGATCTGGTCACGTCGGCTTCTCGGCAGTCGCGAGTTCAAGGGGTGAAGGTTTTATGTCATTGTATATCTCGAAGCCCCGAACCTTGAAGTGTCGATAGTGCCCAAAGGCGGGCCCACAATATCGAGGAGCAGTCTCAACCGTCCATCTGCAGTGGACACCTGGCGCGCTATTAGGCTCCCTGCCTGTTCACCCATCGCGATTTCGAAGCGCAAGAAGCAGCTCCCTCATATCCTCGATGCGCGAAGGGACGAGAGCTTCCAGGGCCTGGGGCCCACAATAGCGTCGGGTAAATTTAGGACCGTCAGATTTGAGAGAGACGCGTGGCGCCCGATTGAGTCATCTCGGCGTTTTGACCATCGCAGCTATGATAAGCAGGGTCCAGCATCGTCGTATTCCTAATGCGCGAGGTGCCAGGAGTGTCCAGGACCTGGGCCCACACCATCACCGAAGTGCATTCGGAACCGTCAGATCTAGAGGGGCGTGTGGCGCCAGATTAAGCCACCTCGGCGCTTCGCTCATCGCGATTTCAAGAAGCAAGGATTAGCTCCTTCCCATTCGTGAACGCCGAGGGCGCCTTGGGGATAAGCACGTGGTCACAGCCCGTGGTCACTTGGGAAATAAAAGAGTTGTTTAGGAAGGGCCGAAGGCGTCGTGTATGATTCACAGAAAGAATTACCGCAACCTCCAAGTGCCATTTGATCTGACCTCGGTCCTGGTTTTCGCTTGGAGTAAATGAAGGTGAGAAAGGGTGGTTGAAACCTCTCCTCATTCATTAAATGCGAAGAATGGAGGGTCTGGCAAGCGGACTGCTCGAGAGGGTCCTGTGTACCCATTTTTCCAGAGAAGCTATGCCAAGTGCCCGACCAGTTGGAGGAGGTATGCACACGCTAGCTCAACATTTACTAGCTCAGCTACTTCTCCCCTGTAGGAGCCATGCGCAATTAAGGTGGCATCTGACGAAAGTTATCCGTCCAAATTCGGCTGAAGGGACACCATGCCTTGGATGACTGAACACGCCTCTGTTAGGTGAATTCTCCTGAGTATATAGGCTCATTTTTTTTATTTTCTAAGCATCGATGGTAGAGAGAAGCTCCCGATTGTAAAGTTTCAACATCACTCTAGTTCTCTGGTTATGCATCTGTATATGGGATTTCTTGTTTTATGACAGACAGTCTTTCTTACTCCATCTAATTTTCATCTTATGCTAAGAGATTTCATGAATGAATGATTCATGCGAATTATTGCAATCATGTTATGATAAAGGATTTATTGTTGCATTGTTGTATTCTCCGGTGTTTTGTGTTTGAATGTAAGAAGATCTTGCATTTAGATGCCTTCTCCTACAGTCTGTTAGAAACCTGATGTTTACGACAGACCTTTGCATCTCTCTGATATAAGTCTTCCCCCTACTCATCCTTACTACAACTCGCTGTCTGAAGTTATCTAAGACCTCACTTGCCCATGCATGCTTGGACTAGCTTCGGAGTTAGAACCACATCGTTGTGAGTTAACTTCCATTTGATCACCCCATTAAACAAATCGTGACATAAACTGATAGGCGTCGGGCTCTGCTCCTGCTGCAATCCAGGGGTGACTTATGACGCTAACACTAACTCAACAGAGATTTAGATCGGGGTATAAAATAAAAGGAGGGCACATCTCTCACTCATTCTAGATTATTATTACTTTTGCATTGGGCTCTTGAGCACAAGGATGTTTTGAGGGTTTTGAGATTACAAACCCTAGAGATCAACTCAGTGGTGAAAGATTCCACCTATCTTGATCCAAGCTTGGTCTCGGGGGTGCAATATTCCTCCCGCACCATTCTATAGCAGCTACAGGTCACACCCATCACCAAGAAAGAGACAGTGCGCTGATTCAGGGGTTTTACAGCAAGGGGGGCACACCATCTAAAGAAGAATAGTTCGATTTAGGAAGAGGAGAAGGCGTTTGGCCTAAAGGACTTCTGGGTTTTCTCTATATGGGCTAGCACATCCTTTCTATCCCATTGTAGAGGAGGTTTAGTTGTCATATGATTTATCAGATCTTGGCACGAGTTGGAGAGAAGGAGGGCGCACTGCAGAAAGATGTTTCATCCATTTGAAGGGCAAGATCTTCATCATTCATCTTGAGACTTCACCAGGGGGTTTTTCTTGCCCCAATCTATTGTCCCAGCCATTTTGGTAGCATTTGGATGTCTCTAGGAGGGAGGCCGAAATATTGAGTATCTACGGCCATCTAGGAGGGTGCAACTCAGCTAGGGGTTTCATCCATTTGGAGGGCCACATCTTCATCATTCATCTTGAGACTTCACCAGGAGGTTTGTCTTTCCCCATTCTACTGTTCCAACTATTTATGGTAATGCATGGCCTGGAGATGATGGTACCAATGATGATTTGGCATGACCATGGACGAGGAGACACACCATTTCCATCACTTCACCTTGAGATGATGCCACATAGCCTTGGGAGGCCCTCCTTTAGCCTTGAGAGGCTTGACGTCACCACACATGTGGCATTTATGATGGCTTATTTGCATTTTTATCATTTGTAGAGGCTATTTGATGGGTCAGACCCATTTAATTTATGGATTATTGTTATATCACTTGATTATGTGGAAAAAACGCTAGGGTTTACCTCATATAAAGAGGCTAGTGCTAGGATCATTTGATTCATCATCACTTCCCTAACACTTGTGTGGGGTAACACTTCTAAAAGATTCGTTATGTTTTATCTCTTTGGCTCTTTTATCTCACACGCTAGTCTTGGAGGAGGTTCTATGTGGATGTTTTTCTTTTTTGGATGATGATATTCTGCAATTAGGGGTTTTGATGGTATTGCTACTTGGAAGAAGTAAGTAATTTTCTGCAATTTGTTATTCTTGTTAATGCTAAAGGTGTTAAATTTCTATCTTGTTGCAAGTTTCTTTGTCTTGTTGAAACCCTAAGAGGGAGACATAAGTTTTTTTCTCCTTCATAAAGATATTATTGTCCAAGTTTGTGAAGCATTCTTTGCTAGGGTTAAAAGCATAGGGCCCAAAAGTACTTTCACTTTAGGGTTTTAACCCTAGCCTTTGATCCTTGACCTAAGTAAAGCTATAAGAAGGGAAAAAAAACACCTAGGGCCCAAGAGTGTTTGCACCCTAGACATCTTTTTCCTCAAAGTCTAAAACCTAAGGCCCAAGTGTGTTTGCACCTTAGGGTTTAGACCTTACCTCTCTTGTTTCATCTAGTTCAATCTTCAAGCTAATGCATTTGTGACTCCATGAGCCCTAGAGGACAATGACATTAGTCTAGAGGTGTTCTTGTGGTTAAAGTAGCTATTAAAATCAACACACTCTCTCTCTCTCACAAACATCTTACTAACATTTCTAACCCTAACTCTAGCAAAATATCAATGTTTATTGTTGTTGTTATAAACGTTTGCTACAACCACTGAGAACTACATTAATTTGCTGCATACACTTATCTACGAGTGGCTTAAACTACTCAAAAAATAGTTCTAGAAATTGGATAATGTTTTACTTGTTGAATGCTTACTTTTCATGGTGAATTGCTACATTTCTGAGTACTTTTATTTGTTGTTGCTGCAATATATTAATTGTTGTCATACAATTAGTTCACTGTTGTAATTTGCAACAGCCATAACATTTATTGATTGTCTAGTGTCTAAAGGGTCATTATTGCATTCTATAACTTGGTAGTTATCCATATTAATCTACAAATTGTTTATTGTCTCGTATAGGTACAACAATTACCCTGTTGTCTTCCATCCCTTCACTAGACCTAGACCTAACTAATAGGTGACCAAGATAGGGGGTTGTAGGCTTGGATAATCTTTCTATTTGATCACTTGAGGTCAGCAGGGAAGCCTCTCTTGTGGTGGACCTCTTCCATCACTAAAACGAGGGAAGTCTCCACTTAGGTGACAATTGTAGATTCTTCCATAGTTACACAAGATTTGGGGATCTTGTGGAGGGATTTGCACAAGTAAAAATCCTGTGACAACACTTCCTACACGAATTTCCTCTTCCCCCATGCTTGCTTGAATCTTACTCTTCCCCAAGGATGATTACACTCAATCCGTGTTGTCATAAAAGAGTGGGATGACTTCCTCACCCAACCTCTTACATGAATTCAATGACTGATTGCAGAATAATTGCAAGGGATAAATAGATAAATGACAAACTGATTTATGAAGGTGGCATGAGACTCAAGGCATATGGAAAAACATCAAAAGCCCCATTAATCCCCCTCCCTTGTGGAATCATAGCCCCCCATTACTCTAGTCTTTACCCATCTACAGTCGGTGGTGTATTTCATTTTATTATTTTTCAATGTACAATGTTTACATATTACATTGCTTGGCCTCCGACCATTCATAATATTTATGTAATGTCCCCCACCTCTTTATGAAGAGGTATTGAGGAGACTCAATGGCCTAGGCATCCCCACTAGGCCATAGTCCCACACTAAGGGGAGAGGTCAACTAAACTAAGTTTATATTCTTAAGTTGACTTGATGAAAAGGTGGAAAAGGAGTAAAAGATAACTCAATGAAGGAATAGAAGAGCTGAAGGAGTTAACCCTAGGGGTTAACCTAACTCAATAGAGAAATAGAATAAAAGCATAAATAGAAGGCTGGGGCGCACCTATAGGGCATTCGGGATTTTGGTAATTGTTTGTTCTTGCTCTTGAGCATACAGTTTGGGGGTTTTGCTGTTACAAACCCTTGTCAGCAACTCAGTGGTGAAAGACCCACTCACCTTTTTCCAAGCTTGGTCTCGGGGATGAAAGACTCCACCCACACCATTCTACACTCATAAGATATCCACCTATCAGTTCAGGAAAATAGCAGGGTCGTATTGTTCAGGAAATTCCAGTAAGGGTGTACCATCACTTGAAGAGGAGTTCGATCCAACCATTCAGAAGAGCTTGGGGGAATTCCAACACGTGGGTTCTATTTGCAGGTCCTCAACCATCATTTTGAAAGTTTTCTTGAGGAGATATCACCATCAGATCTTCAACTACATATTGGGACGGCCTTGAGGCAAGGAGGACGTCTCGTGGTTCAGTATTTCTCAAATCTAGGGAGTTTTACCTAGGATCTGAACCTAAAACTTATCCTACGGGGTTTTCATAGCCCTGTTATCCCTGTTTTCTAGGGATAACTAGGAGATCATGTCTCAAGGCCCACAGGTCCTATACATGGAGTACCGAGAGCAGGATTGACCTGAGCATGACCCTAGAGGGCCCATCCTTCTTCTTCTTCGCCAGACTTGTCCTGTTAGCAGCAGCAGCTTCCATCACCATCGGCTTGGACTTGCATTAGAGAAGAATCTTGCTCCATGAGGTAATTGGTCCAAGGTATCATGGTATGTGTCATGTTTGATCGTTATAACCTTCTTATATATGCATCAGGTTCCTTACATTTTTTATGACTGCTTGGATCTTACACTAATCCACTTGACCATTGTTGGGGGGATTAACGGGGTGACCTAGCAAGATTGTATTCATGGGTTTTGGTTAGCCACTAGGGGGGATTTCCAGAGCCATCACCCGCTCCCACCATTCTATCATTTTACATCTTATCTCCCATACATCCATCCCATTCCCCTAGTCCGGCCATTAGGATGACCTTTGAGGGTTACACTTTGTCCTGTGGGAAGAAGGGGATAAAGGCCCAGGGGGTAAAAGCAGCTGGTAAAAGATAAAATCCATAG
>ML794331.1:170234-182630 GCA_009831015.1 Picea engelmannii | reverse complement strand
CCTTTTCCTCGGGCAACTAAGACTAGTGCCTAAGATTGGGCAAGGGATCAACTAAAGTTACAGGATGATTCGTTACAAATATGATTACAAGATATACAAAAGAATAATTGAATCAAATATTAAATACAAGACTTACAAATAAAAAATGATAGGATACAAAAAGCAAGCTAACCACTTTTGAGTATTTGTGTGCAAGATATAAGGAGATCAAAGAATCATCACATTTATGAGATTACCATCAACACATCACCATCATCAACATATCAACAAATAATATTTAGAGATTTTAAGCACAAGTGTTATAAGGATGATGAAGATTAACAACTCTTAGTTATTAAACCCACAAAGTATTTAGATGTTCTAGCCCAAGGTTGGATTATTAAAGGTTCCTTACGATTATCAAGTTTTAGTTAACTTTATTAAGATTTTCACCAAAGCCTCCTCCTCCTATTGCCAAATGGCTGCTGGATGCTCAAGATAGTATGGCAATGAGGCCAACCCTAGCTATCACAATCAGCCCAAAGCATTGAGTTTTTACGGAAAGGACACTCATTTGTGCCGTGAGACCGTCCTCGGCCTATCATCGTCTGTTTCCCTCCTCAATACCCATTTTAGATGGTGAAGATGGTGGTCTAAGGTACCCTATTAAGTCTATTAAGTTAATATATGAATTAAGTAGACTTTTAGGTGTATTTAGGAGTGTTTTAGAGATTTTATGAAGCTTTTAAAGTGTGATTTAGTGCAATGGCCGAAACTTACTTCAGCTTAAAAATGTGTTGTTTAGGCTTATGAAATGAAGGGCATTAACACATATATGCTATGTGAGAGCAAATTACTTAGTGCACCAATATGTAGCTTGCAAAGTAAACAAGTAAAACCACAAGGGGCAAGAACAACTTGCCAACTAGATATGAAAATAAACACACTTATCTTATGTGGATTTAGAACATTAAGATCCAAGCACAAAGTGTGAGAAACAAGATTTAAGTGTTGCCTACACTATCAACTTAACCATGAAAGTTACTTCAAGCATGTGGCAAATGGCCTTAAAAGATTAAAGCATGAAAGAAAAACACCATTCACTTAACTTATTGAAGCATTTAAACATTTAGGATTAGATTCAAGCATGTAAAGTAGAGATTAAACTTTAAGGAGCTTAAGCATGAAAATAAGTCTAGTTAAGTTGATAATGCCCAATAGGCTCAAGCTAGAGATTAATTATGTGTGAGATCTAGATCTAGAATATATCAAAACATTAAGCACTTAGAGATCAATAACACATATTAAACCCTAACCTTACCACTTGGGGTATTCCTCTCCCAATAGGTAGGGAATTATTAGATTCACTTAATTTTAGAAAATAACTTGAGAGAAAGAAAGAAGCAAGCAAGAGAGAGAGATGAGCTAAGAGACAAGCAAAGCCTAACCCCCATGTCTTAGGGTTTGGGATATGCCCTTCATCTACCAAGCCCCACATCCTAGCTAAAAAGGTGCCAAAAGTGCAAGAAAAACAAGATCTATGCTAAACCCTAGCTACCCCAAGGCTCACACGTGAGAGGAGGCCATACCACTCCTTCTCCCACAACTATGAGCCACTAAATCAGCAAAAGGAAGAAGATTTATGCTCAAGAAAGCTTAGAAATTGAGAAAGAAGGTTGAGAAATAGCTATCAATCCCTTTGGGGGGTCTTTGAGTGTTGTGTGGATGCCTTTGGGTAGCCAAAACCCATCTCAACCATATCTGAACCTGCAAAAACCAGCAAGGTATCCTTGTTGGAAATGCTACACACAACAAACAAAGTGAAGAAAAACTTTTGCCTTTTTAGGGCAAAACTTTTTCTTAAGAAAATTTGATATAAATGACCTATCTTGCTAAGTTAAACTATCTGAAATATATATGAATGTGAACAGCAATAAGAAGAAGAGTAAAGGGTGAGAAAGTATGGAGTTTGTATGTGTCTCAAGGGAAGAATCTTCCTTGGTGCATTCCCAATGAAACCCTTGATGCTAAACCTACAAAACTTGAGAGGTGATGTGCATACAAGAGATAATGTGTTGCATATACTAACAAGATGACATTTCAATGCTATCTAGCAAAACAAGATATATAGATCTACAAGCATATGCATTGATAGATCTACCCAAATAACATTTTACCTAAGATCCAATGTTTGCAATCACCAACCAAATCTAAACAAATTTACCTCATATGTGTGGCAAAAACAAGCATATGCATAGCCTTCCAATTATCCTCCAAAGCTTCTCTTTATTACTCAAGAAATGGATCTTGGAGAGAACTTACTCCAAAACCCGAAGAGCCAAAGAATGGAAATGATGGAACAAGAGAGAGAGAGAGAGTGGAAGAAATCAAGTAGCATAACATTAGCTCAAGATATGGTGAGTTGGGAGTGAGGAAAGGGATCTATTTATACTTTGAGAGGCAAACCCACCTCTCTTGGATCAATGCCAAGTGTCCACCACCAAGCACAAGATGCGATCCCAAGGCTAGGGCATACCATCTAGGGTTTACATAATAGATCTAGGGTGTAGATTGGTGTGGGAAATGTTGGGATCACAGAAAAGAGTAGTGTGAGGCTTATGGGATGCGTGGAAAGGGAGAAAAAGGAGTTGAACCATCAAAAAACGAATTTTCCTAGGAGATCCACAAGAGGGGGGGTGTAACTCTCCTTGGAAGGCGCACCATTTGGGGGAGAGGAGAGGAATGGAGAGGAATTAATGAGGGAAGGGGAGTGGAGAGGCATTGGGATGAAGCAAAGAGGTAGTGGGAGGCTAGGAAAAGCGTGCCAAGGGATAGCATAAGTCTCCCATTGATTTTTTTTTATCATTTTTTACTTTTTGGAGACTTTAAGGAAGGCACACCACTCTAGGAAAAGTGACGTTTTTGCTTTATGGCTAGGTGGGGGGGTGATGTGAGGGTTGGAAAATGTTAGAAAAGGTTAGGAAAAATATCGCTCACCTTTATCCATCTTTACATCATCCTTTTAACTCATTTTTAAAAATTACATTTTTGCTATGTTTGGACTTAGCAATTAAAATTGTTGTTTTTGACTGACTGACACTCTAGGTGAACAAACCCATAGCAAAAGCTGTCCGACCGAGTTGAAACTTGGTTCAAGGGTGTAGGGGGTGCTATTCCATTTCTTTTGAGCACAAATACCCCTATCAAAAATCCAAGGACCTAGTTTTTACAATTTTTGCTCAAAATTAATTAATTAATTAGATAATTAAACCTCCAAACTTAGGGAAATTTAATTAAAAATTAATTAATTAAAAAAAAACTAATCTAGACTCGATGGAATTCTACGAGACTTTCTAAGATGTCTTGCATGGTCATTTAAAATGATTCCCTACAATAGTTACCAAAAGATAAGCCCACTAGAACATCATTCACCACTTTGGAGGAATTATTGCAAGTGTGAGGGTAAAACTCAAGGAAAATCATTAAGGTTGAAAATCCCAATTGATAACCTGAGGATAAAAAACCCTCGATGAGAGGAACTCTCCCAGTGAACCGATCCCAAGGTAACTGACCTAGACATGAGTCATGTTGACCTATTACATTATTGACCCATGCAGGGGTGCAGAAATTCTAGTTTACAGAAATAAGTGTTGGGGCCAAACATGCCCTGTAGAACCAAAATCTTCAACAAATGAGCATCTAATGATGCATCTCTTCATGGCACATGGAGTTGACCACTTGTGTTGGAAAGGCGTTCAACATGTTCCATGGTAACTAGGGTTTGTTATCTCATTTTCTTGGATTAGGTAAGGAAAAATATGCATATGCTATTTATTTCTTGCTTACTTTGGTTATTGTTTGTGGAAACCCTAGGTAGGAGTATGCTAGATACACCCTCCATCATTGCTTCATCTCTTTGTTAAAGTTTCAAGTCTTTCTTTTGGCAAGGGTTGCTAGGAGGGTTACGAGTGTGTATACCCTCCTAGATTTACCCTAAGTTTGGTTGGCATACTGTAATGTCCCCCACCTCTTGATAAAGAGGTTGTGAGAGACTTAGTAGTTTAGTTGTTCCCACTAGACTATAGTCTCATGCATCATGGGGACTAAGACACCCAAATGCACTTACCTAAGCACAATGTTATAATTTTAAGTTGACTTTGGGAGAAAAGGTAAAATGAAGAAAAGAAAAAGAACCTGTGTAGAAAAGCTAGGATTTAACCCCAGGAGATGGTTAACTAACTCAACATAGAATTAGATTGGGGTATAAAAGAAAAGGAGGGCACATCTCTCACTCATTTTGGATTATTATTACTTTTGCATTGGGCTCTTGAGCACAATGACGTTTTGAGGTTTTTGAGATTACAAGCCCTAGAGATCAACTCAGTGGTGAAAGATTCCACCTATCTTGATCCAAGCTTGGTCCCGGGGGTGCAATATTCCTCCCACACCATTCTACAGTAGGTACAGGTCACATCCATGAAAAGGGAATAGATAATGCACAGCTTCATGGGTTTTTTAGTAAGGGGGGCGTACCATCTGAAGAAGAACAATTCGATCTAGGAAGAGGAGAAGGATTTTGGCTTGAAGGACTTCTAGGTTTTCTCTGTATGGCCTAGGGAATCCTTTCTAGCCCAAAGTGGAGTCGATTTAGCTTTCATATGATTTATCAGTGCTTGGCACGAGTTGGAGAGAAGGTGGGCGCAATGAAGAAATATGTTTCATCCATTTGGAGGGTCATATCTTCATCATTCATTTTGAGACTTCACGAGGGGGTTTGTCTTGCCCCAATCTACTGTCTCAGCCATTTTGGTAGAATTCAGAGGTCTCTAAGAGGGAGGCCGAAATATTGAGTATCTACAACCATCTAGGAGGGCGCAACTCAGCTAGGGGTTTCATCCATTTGGAGGGTCAGATATTCATCATTCATCTTCAAACTTCACCAGGGGGTTTTTCTTGGCCCTATTTCCATCCTTATACACACTTTTAAAAGTGAGCTAATTCTTTCTCACTCAGTGTGTCCTTGGTTAAAAGCCCACACTGTCACTTAGACTTGAACCTCTTTCGTCTAGGCTTACTCCTAGGGAAGCCAAGGGGGGTAGACCCTAGTTTCTAGATGATATTAAACGTTAAGTTCTAGCAGTTTTTTTTAATTGGTTAAAAGGTTGGAGGGGAAGATCTAGCCTATATGCAAAGGCAACAATGCAATGTGCAACAATTGAAGATGAAAAGCAAGCCTTTTCCTAGGACAACTAATACTAGTGCCTAAGATTGGGCAATGGGTCAACTAGAGTTTTAGGGAGTTAAATTACACAAGATTACAAAGATTACAATCTACTTCACAACACGATTAGATACAAACTAGATACAAAATTACAACAAAGAATATCAAAGAGGTACTAAACACAAGATACAAAAATGATACAATTATGAACAAAGATACAATACTAACTCAACTACTTGATTGTGCAGGAAATGAAGATATTCAAAAGGAAAGTATTCATCAACACATCAAGCCTAGCATGCTCAACAATATAATGTCTCCAATGGATGCACAACTCTATTGTGACTGCTTTCAATGGAAAACAAGATTACACAAAGTCCAACAATGAAGTGCCTCCAAAATATGCACAACTTCTTTGAGGACCAAACCAAAATGCCAACACACTACTAAACTAAAAACAAAATGCTTGAAAAGAAACCTCCAAGGGAAAAAGGGTGCAACTTAGGAACCACTTAGTTATCAATCCACAACATTAAAATAACTTGAAAGAAAAGTAAATATGAATTGAGAGCTTGAAAGATTCAAATGTAAACCATAAAATGTAAATGCCACGTTGATTTCCCCAATGGTTAAAGTGGATTAAGGATTTGTTAAAATTTATTAAGTGAAGTTTGGATCCTAACTAAGTGTCAGCCCCAATACTCCTCCCGCTTGTACCAAGTAGTTGCTAGGTGCTCAAGAAGTATGGCAACAAGGCATACCCTAGCTCCACAGGTCAACCCAAGGGAAATAAGTACTCCTGGAAAGGACGCTAAGCACCACGAGACCGTCCCTGGCCTATCACCTTCCGTTTCTTCCTTCAATCCTCGTTTAAATGGAAAAGTTGGGTTAGTAATAGGTGTCCTATTAAGTCTAATTGATTTTAGGCCTATGGACTAAGTTAAATTGAGTTAAATAGTGTGTTGAGGCAAGATGTTGCTTGCCAAAAAATGTGTTCTTGGACCAAAACCAAAATTTAAAAGCTTGCAAAAGTGAAAGTTCTTAAGCACAAGATAAAGCTTGAAATGAAATGTAAATAACTTTGAACAAAACTTGCAAGAAAATAAGAATTGAGTTGCCTTAAAACATTCACCACATGCCCATGATACTTCCAAAAATAAAAGATGAGTGCTTGTAAAAGATTATGAGTAAACTGGCAAGTAAAAGATAGATGAAGTAGATTATTATGCCTCCATGGGCCTAAACTAGCATTAGTGTGTTTCTTCTAATTCTAGATGATTTTAAGCCATTTAAACATATTAGAAACAAAACATTAAGCTAGTCATACGATTTTGGGGGTTGGCTTAGCCAACTTCACTCCAAGGTGTAGGTAACAATTAGAAAGTAAATGCTTTGAAAGAACAAAAACTGAAATAGACAAACTACTTACAATGGCACAAGGTGGAGGCAAGCCTTCCTATTTTGTGCCAAAGAGGGTTGGAAAAGAATGAAAAGAAATACTAAAACAACCTAGCCACACAACCTTGTCCTAATGACAAGTGGGGTAAACAAAATAAAAATTGCAGAAAATTAGAAAGTGATCCTAGCCTTATGATTTTGGGGGTTGGCTTAGCCAAACTCATACCAAGATGTAGGGACTAATTTAAGTTACAATGTACAAAAGATAAATACAAGAATGCAAGCCTCAAGGGACTCCTGAGGGCTTGCTACAATGCTAGAATTATGAGAGAGGGGATGAGAATTGTTACCCAACCAAGAGGAGGGTTCCTTGTGTTTTGAGACCAAATTTTGGCAGCACTTTCTCTTGTACTGGAGAGAATCTGCAAAAAACAACAAGCTATTGCTTGCTGGAAATGCTGCAAAAAAAACAAAATGTTAAGGAAAATTTATGTTTTTACACATAAATTTTCTGCATAAAAAAATCAGCAATTATAATATATGAAATGACCTATCCTAGAGTGTTAGAAAACAAAAATTCTGAATATGAAAGAACATAAAATAGAACTAAGAAAGAGAGGAGGTTCAAGTGAGTTGTGAAGGCAAGCTTCCCACTTGAAGCCAACCTAGAAAAACCTTTGAGGTAACCTGCAACCTATGAAGCAAACTTGTGAGATAAGAAAAAACAATGAGTGAGATAGATAAAAAACACAAACTGATTTGTACTATATACTACTCTACTCAAATAGATCTACAACTATACTATTGAAAATCTACCCAAACAAACTAGTTTGCTTGGGGAATCTACTCTATATCTAAAAGAAAACTTCACAAAGCAACAATATCACCTCCAATCCAAATGCACCAAGAAAAAATCTCTAGTACACCAAATTCCTCCAAAACGCTTTCTTATTATCAAAATAGGAAGTCGCAACAACTAATTGCTACAAGATCCTCTCCAAAAGTGAGAGCAAAATGAACAAAGCAAGATGGGAGAGATGAGAAGTGTGAGGGGAGAATTTGGTAGTATAACAATAGCTCAAGAGATGGTGAGGAAATGAGGGTGAGAGGGCCTTCATTTATACTTGGAAAGGCAAAGTGACCCCTCTTGGATGAGATCCAAGTGTCAAACACCAAGCAAAGGAGAGGATCCTAAGGAGGGGGGCACACCACTTAGGGTTTTGGTATGGATTGATGAGGTGGAAACACTTGGAGGGTGTGAGACATAACTAAAAGGTGATGTGGATGGATAAGAAGGGTGCACCCATGGAGAGAGGGCCCCACACCTCAATATCTTTCAATTTCTAATGTTTTCTCATGAGGAGGGGTGCAAATCCCCTAGGAGGCGAATGGGTTTAAGTGAGTAATGTGTCTAAGGGGTGAGTAAAGGTTAGAAAGGGGTTTGGGTAGGTTATGAATGGGTTTTATCATCATCTCCCACCTTTACTTTACTCATTTAGCTCATATTTACAAAAAATGACATTTTTACTATGTCATGACTAGCAATTAAAATTGATGTTTTCACTGACTTGGACTCCCTATGAACAAACACCTAGAAAAAGTTTTTCAACTGAGCTGAAACTTGGTCCAAGGGTGTTGGGGGTCTCATTCCATTTATTTTCATCACAAATACCCCTAGAAAAATCCCAAGGACTTAGTTTTTACATTTTTTTATCAAAAATAATTAAAATTACCCAACCTTAGGCAATTTTAATAAATTAAAAAAAATCTATCTAGACTCGACGGAATTCCGCAAAACTTTGAGAGATGTCTTATATGGTCATTTACATCATTCCTAAACACTATCTACCAGAGGACGAAACCATTAGAATGCATTTCACCACTTTGGAGGAATTATTTGTGGGAGTGAAAAACTGAAGGGAAATTAATAAGGTTGGTTAGGCCAAATTAATAACCTGAGGGAAAAAAACACTCAGTGAAAAGAACTCCCCTAATAAATAATTCCTAAGGTAACTGACGTAACTATGATCCATGCAGACCCATTACATTATTATCCCACGCAGGGGAGCGAAAATTCCAATTACAAAAATACATGCTGAAGGCCAAAAATGCCTTGTAGAACCAGGAAGTCTCTGACTTGGTAGCATCTGATGATGCATATCTTCATGGTACATGGTGTTGACCCCCTTAGTGGTCCATTGTGGACCACATTTGTGTTAGTGGGTGCCCACTAACACCAATGTGGTCCAAAATGGACCAGTAAGGGTATTTAATGACTGACATTTACGGTCCATTAGGGCCACAAGTTGAGATTATCCAACATATCTCCAACATCCTCCCTTAAAATTGACTTGGGGAGAAAAATAAGGAAATTTGGAATAAATTATATTTTACCAAGTGTTACATATGAACGTTACCCTCCTAAGTTGTATCGTTATTGTTGGGTTTGGAAGTCTTAGAGCTCTCTTGATGACAAAGATTTCAATATTTAATTAAATATTTAGGAAAAAGACATGCAAAACTACTATCATAGAGGTTAAAATAGAGCATGGTTTGAACATGAACAGAACTTCCATAGAAGAGTTGGATATTTGAGAGAGTTGTCTTTAAATGCCCACTTCTACACACACGAGCAATGGTTTGCATTGAATGTGAACCTCTTGTTAGCGATATTTCTTGTAACGGGGGTGAAATGCGAAGGAATGGGTTAAAAACCCACTTACCCTAAGTTTGGGATGCAAATGTGTCTGTGTTTAAATGGAAATCAAGTTTGGACGACAGAGATTCACGCGCCCGGATCAACGACGCACATAGGATTCTGGAGCCCCCCCGCCTTTCTACCTTTAAGCAGAGGGGGGGGGGGGGTCCGGAATCGAAGGCTCATATCTTCAACGGCTATGAACGGAGCGCCCGGATCAATGGCGCTCAAGGTGATTCCGGACCCCCCACACCTTTCTACCTTTAAGCGGAGGGGGGGGGGTCCGGAATTGAGGACGCATCTCTCCGACGGCTGCGATTCGAGCACCCGGATCAATGGTGCACAGGCAACCCGGGCTTCCTCTATCCTTCTGCATTTAACCAACGTGGGCCCCTTCCCTGTCGTGTAATCTTTTGTGCCATCTGTTGTCCTCCTGGCCGTGCGATGAGGCTCTCTCCCTTTAGTCCTTCCTCATCCTCCGACATTCGTCAGCCTCCCACTAAAATGTGCCCATTATATCTCATCTCCTGCCCCCTCCGCTTATTTCCTTCCGCCGTGTGCCTTCCCCTGTAACCTCTCTCACACCTCATCACTTCATATCTCACCCTCATAGTTTTGGCGCCACCACTCTCGTTATGCGCCCCATCCTTCGCGCTGGCCTCCACGCCCATTCATCAGGCCGTTCAGTTAATCCTGGTGGCAGCGCAAAGGGTCTTCCACGTCGCAGAAGTGTCGAGTTGGCCGGGCCATCCTCAATCCCAATGAAGCAGTTATTGAGGTAGTTGGTGGTGGTTAGACATCGCCTCCGCCATAATGGGAAAGTCCGGCGACAAATTAAAGGCACGTCGATTCACCCACGGAACTGTCAGAAGTTCGATTGCGTCTGCCATAGGTGCACGACCATTCAGAGACTGCGGGTGCAGATTATCAGAAGCCATGCAGATGCGATGTGTTTAATGCAACATCTCGATTTTGTTGTTGTTGTTGTTTTGAGTATTTGTAGGCATTTTCGCCATTTTTGTATCTATCGATGGTAGAGCAAAGCTCCCGACTATAAAGTTTTAACAACCATTCTAGTTCCCTGGTTGTGCATCTGTATCTGAGATTTCTTGTTTTATGACAAACAGTTTTCCTACTTCACCTTTGTTTTCGTCTCATACCAGAGAGTTCATGATCGAATGATTCGCATGAATTGTTACAGTTATGTTATGATAAAGGATTTGTCGTTGCATTATTGTATTCCCTGGTCTTCTGTGTTTGAATATAAGAGGATCTTGTGTTTGGACGCTTTCTTCTCCAATCTGTTAGGAACCTGATGTTTATGACGGACCCTCGCACTCTTCTCATACAAGTCTTCCCCCTGCTCACCCTTATTACAACTCACTGTTTGAAGTTTACCTAAGACCTCACTTACTCATGCATGCCTGGCCTAGTTTCAGAGTTGAGACGATATTGTTCTGATTTTACTTCCATCTTATCACCCCATTAAACAAACCGTGACATAAAAACTGATGGGCGTCGGGCTCTTCTCCTGCAAGAAATTCAGGAGTGACTTCCGTCGCCAACACCTCTCTTATCTCATACAAAAATTCAACCGAAAGCCTAAACAAACTTCCCAATATGTGCATGAAAATGTGATGGCAGCCTAGGAAATTCCACCAAGAGAGGATATTTATGTTGAGAGGTAAAGTATGAGTCAAAGTGTTTAAACCAATGTTGTACATAAGCATAACCTTATGTAATCATCCATACTCCATTCCAAAAAATTCCTTGTGTTGCTTCTTCTTTATGGAGAGCTACACAAATGTATCATTTTCCAAACACTCACAAGGACTCCACCTTCCAACCTCTGGTTTCCCAATGATCAACATGGCACTTGTAAATGTCCCCTTCTCCATTGACACTAGTGGAGAACAACTCTTTAATCCACACCCTCCATTTTTTATTTCTAAATTGAGAATGGACGACCTAAAGTGTCCAAAAATTATGCTTATAATTTCTAGAATCCATAGTCCACTCAAGGTATAAAAAAACAAAAGAAGAAATAACACTGCATTTTACAACCCAACAATTATTGACTTTGGACAAAAACTTGAATCATTGAAATACCGTGTTGTAGTTTTATTAAAGAAGAAAAATACTAGCTGGGTTGACTGAGTGTGAGACATATCTCTTTTGAACTAATAGTTATATCTATTAAAAAAAATTGCACCAACTAGTATGCGTTGGAGAAGTGGCTTCATGATTTTAACCAAGGAAAATGGTCCACAATCGACAAATGCCACTAGCAAATCAATTATTGAATTACAATGTTGTATGAATATTAAATGGAAATCCGCACATTATTTCAAAAGTGAAGCAAGCATCAAAACCAAGCACAATATGGGAAATTCACAAAGCAAACCAAATCACAATGTATACAATGTTTACCTTGGAAACTCAAATGGCAAAACCATCTTCAAATGGGGCTTAGTCTCTTTATTTTTTGTAATATTTGGTACAAAGATTTCATGGCTCTCTATGCCTCTTTCTCCCTTGGCCAAAACAATACCCATTGAGAATGATAGTGAAGGAGGAAATAGGGAGAGTTGGGTGGTAAGGGAAGGCCAATAACCATGACCCTTCATTTCCCCTTTGGTAGCCTTCTCCCATATTCTATTTTTCTTCTTCTTTTCATTAATTTTTCTTTTCCTTATCACTCTCATTTTTGTCTTATTCAACTTTACATTAACATTTCTTTACATAGTTTTCCTAACCTTCATTAATTGCCAAATTTCTTTGTAGGTACTGAGTCTTAGACCCATTCATCGGTTCATATCCATTTCAAATCATTATCAAATGATGATTGCCATCCAACATACACTGAATGTTGCAATGCATCATTCTTATTACTTTCTTTAGGGTTTTTCAAGTGTCATATAACTTTAACATTAATATTATTGAGTTATTTGGCCTAGCATCCTCCACATTTTGAAAACCCACATGGAATGTTCCAAAAAATTCTAACACCTTAACTTGTTTACCATGTCTGCATATTTGGTTGAGAAACTACAATCACCCATCTATATTTTGCAGTCCCTCTTTGTCACACATTATAGAG
>ML794331.1:120779-136510 GCA_009831015.1 Picea engelmannii | reverse complement strand
AGGGCCCAAGAGTGTTTGCACCCTAGACACCTTTTTCCTCAAAGTCTAAAACCTAAGGCCCAAGTGTGTTTGCACCTTAGGGTTTAGACCTTACCTCTCTTGTTTCATCTAGTTCAATCTTCAAGCTATTGCATTTGTGACTCCATGAGCCCTAGAGGACAACGACATTAGTCTAGAGGTGTTCTTGTGGTTAAAGTAGCTATTAGAATCAACACTCTCTCTCTCACACAAACATCTTACTAACATTTCTAACCCTAACTCTAGCAAAATATCAATGTTTATTGCTGCTGTTATAAAAGTTTGCTACAACCACTGAAAACTACATTAATTTGCTGCATACACTCATCTACGAGTGGCTTAAACTACTCGAAAAATAGTTCTAGAAATTGGATAATGTTTTACTTATTGAATGCTTACTTTTCATGGTGAATCGCTACATTTTTGAGTACTTTTATTTGTTGTTGTTGCAATATATTAATTGTTGTCATACAATTAGTTCACTGCTGTAATTTGCAACAGCCATAACATTTATTGATTGTCTAGTGTCTAAAGGGTCATTATTGCATTCTATAACTTGGTAGTTATCCATATTATTCTACAAATTGTTTATTGTCTCGTACAGGTACAACAATTACCCCGTTATCTTCCATCCCTTCACTAGACCTAGACCTAACTAACAAGTGACCAAGATAGGGGGTTTTAGGATTGGATAATATTTCTATTTGATCACTTGAGGTCACAAGGGAAGCCTCCCTTGTGGTGGACCTCTTCCATCACTAAAACAAGGGAATTTTCCACTTAGGCGACAGTTGTAGATTCTTCCATAGTTACACAATATTTGGGGATCTTGTCGAGGGCTTTGCACAAGTACAAATCCTGTGATATAACTTCCTACTCAAATTTCCTCTTCCCCCATGCTTGCTTGACTCTTAATCTTCCCCCAAGGATGATTACACTTAATCCGTGTTGTCATAAAGGAGTGGGTTGACTTCCTCACCCAACCTCTTACATGAATTCAATGACTGATTGTGGAATAATTCAAAGGGATAAATAGATAAATGACAAAATGATTAATGAAGGTGGCATAAGACTCAAGGCATATGGAAACACATCAAAAGCCCCACTAAGCCCCCTCCCTTTTGGAATCATATCCCCCCATTACTCTAGTTCTTACCCATCTACAGTCGGTGGTGTATTTCATTTTATTAATTTTCAATGTACAATGTTTACATATTACATTGCTTGGCCCCTGGCCATTCATAATATTTACCATTATTCAATGCTACGTCGGGGATCAAAACTAGGGTGTTATAGGTTATCTACTATGTCGATAAAAGGGGCTATCCAAGACACCAAAGTACACATTGAACCACTTTTTCATTCTTCATGGCTTGTGGGGATGTATTCCCCATTCCAACAATTGTTCACCAAGGTTTCTAAATAAAATGTAGTCACCTTATTACCTATTGAAGATATGTTGGTTAAACCAGCAACATCTTTCCATTGGGTTGTCTACTCTATCAATAAAAGGGCCTATCCAAGACACCAAAGTGCACATTGCACCACTTTTTCATTTTTCATGGCTTGTGAGGATCCCCTTCCAATAATTGTTCACCAAGGTTTGTAAACAAAAGCTAGTCACCTTATTACCTATTGAAGATAAACTTTCCTTCTTTGTGTCCCTAAGTCAATTTGAAGGGAGGACATTGCAGATGTGTTGGCCAAGCTCCACTTGTCACCCTAATGGAATGTAGATGTCAATTTTTAAACACCCTTAGTGGTTCATTGTGGACCACATTTTTGTTAGTGGATTCCCACTAACATTAACGTGGTCCATAATGGACCACTAAGGGTGTTTAATGAATGACATTTACAATCCATTAGGGCCACTGGTCAAGCTTAGCCAACATATCTCCAATGTCTTATTTTAAAATTGACTTTGGGAGACAAATAACGAAAGTTGGCATAATATATACTTGACCAAGTAAATGTTACAATTGAACATTACCCTCGTTCAAGAGAACTCTAAGACTTCTAAACCCAACAATAACAATACAACTTAGAAGGAGGGTAATGTTTAGATGTAATATTTACTTGGTCAGATATACTTTATGCCAACTTTCCTTATTTGTGTCCCCAAGTCAATTTTAAGTGAGGATGTTGGAAAAATGTTGGCTAAACTCGACTTGTGGCACTAATGGACCGTAAATGTCAATCATTAAACACCTTTAGTGGTCCTTGTGGACCACATTTGTGTTAGTGGGTGCCCACTAACACAAATGTGGTCCACAATGGACCAATAAGGGTGTTTAATGAATGACATTTACGATCCATTAGGGCCACAGGTCAAGCTTAGCCAACATATCTCCCAAATCCTCCTTTAAAATTGACTCGGGGACACAGATAAGGGAAGTTGGCATAAAGTGTATTTGACCAAGTAAATGTTACATCTGAACATTACCCTCCTTCTGAGTTGTAATGTTATTGTTGGGTTTGGAAGTCTTAGAGTTTTATTGATGACAAGGTCTTAGTATTTAGTTAAATATTTGGACAAAAGACAAGGAAAACCGCTATCATAGAGGTTAAAATAGAGCACAATTTGAACATGAATCGAACTTCCATAGAAGAGTTGGATCTTTGAGGGAGTTCTCTTAGATGCTCATATCTGCATACACCCAAGCAATGGGTTGCATTGAGTGCGGACCTCTCTTATCACATACAAAATTTCAACCCAAATCCTAAACAAACTTCCCAATATGTGCACGAGAATGTGTTGGAAGCCTAGGAAATTCCAACAAGAGAGGATATTTATGTTGAGGGGAAAAGTATGAGTCAAAGTGTTTAAACCAATGTTGTACACAGGCATGACCTCATGTAATCATCCATACTCCATCCCCCAAAATGCCTTGGGTTGTGTTATCCCCATTTGGTAGGATAACTAAGGAGATTATGTCTCGAGGCCCTCGGGTTGCAGATATGGAGTGCCGAGAGACTACATGACCAACAATATCCTTTGCACAGATGGAAACCCTTCTCACCACCATAGAGGTCGTAGATTTTTAGATGGCATCCACCACACCAATTATCTTCCGAGAGGCATTGGGCCTTGCTCCATGAGGTACAAGTCAAGTATTATGGTGAGTGCCATTTCAATATTTGAGGCATTTGAGTATGTTGTATCTTAGATTGCATTAGATTTCATGACATATGCTTGAAAATTATGCCTTTTTCCCTGCTTCACCTTGGTGGTTGACATTGTGCCCTAACAAGTGGTCTTCCTTGGGGATGGGTTTTCTACTAGGAACTTCCTTTAAAATCCATTATACCATTCCTAACCATACTTACCACTGTTCATCACTTAACCCCCCCCCGTTTCCTTATCTCGTGGGACTTTAGTGTGTATTCACCCAAGAAGGGGTTCTCCCGAATTCTATGGGAAGAAGGTGTTGAAGGCCCAGAGGGATTGTTGTTGGGTAAAATATAAAATCCTATGTATAAACCTTCCAGATGATTCACCCAGGGATCCCCCAAGGAAGCAATGAAACGCTTATCTGTAAGAAAAGGGGGGCCCACAAGAACAATGATTAAGAATGCTTGAAGGGTTAGTTGGAGGATAGGAGGTCTCATCACGAGATGACCTATCATGATCATGGATATTTAGTGGTATGAAATTACCATCATCTGGTCACCAAGCCAGGGTAATGGCTCTTAGTTGCATGGCTGAGAGAAAGGGGGTCTCATCACGAGCCAACCTTCTCATTTTCACTACGTATTTGTGAGTGACACTGTCATTATCTGGACACCACACTAGGACAATGGCCTTCAACTTGTCCCTAAATTTTGAAAGAAACAAAGAATGGAAAAACGATGGGCTTGGAAAAATTGCATTACAAATGAAGGTGCCACACACCCTCTACAAAGGAACCCATGAATGAGACACTACAACCCCTTGTATGTCATGAACCCCATGCCCATTGAGTCTTGAACCTTAATCGATTTATCCACTTTACATGCAAATGAGAGGGATCTCTTGGAAACACTCCTTGACCTAGGGAAAGATCTACCCAATAAGACACCTCATCAATGCTCCCATATCCAAGCTTGGCAAGTCGCATAATGTCTTCGAGCACTTAATTGTTTGAAAGGGTGATCTTTGATGCACATTCTTAGGTGGCTTATTTATTGAATTGATTTACTTATCATGATATTTTTACTTGATATCCTTAGAGGGCGTGCTTATTTGTCTTTACAGGACCTAGTTGGTGGACAATTTTGGAGGAAGAAGCCTAGCTTGGGATTCCATTGGGCTTGAATCCCACAGGTGGATTCCAAGGGCCCACATGTCGGATGAGAGAAATGAAACTTCAGAGGCATAGAATATGATTTAAGAAACATAACCTAGCCCCTGCATGCCAAATGTTTTTCTTAGGAGAGGAAAAATGTCATCTTTAGGAGCATGACGTCACCTAGGGGTCTAGGGTTTGGTGGTGAGCTTACCACTCATTGGCACATGGACGTTTCGAGGAGAATGAGGCTTTGACCATGAATAAAGTGACTTGGATTCTTGACATGTGGCTTTGGGAAGCCTAACTACACTCCTCCAACACCAACGACTTGCTCCTAGTGTCAAAAAGTCCACTAAAGGGGTGACATCACTTTGAATTAGGGTTTCTTTTTGTTTAAAAGTAAATTTTAAGAGAATTGTTTAATATTATTTTGTAAAAGGGGAAAGATTAGGGTTGTTGACCCCTAGTCTTGTGGTTTACCCTAATATTATGTGGAAAAACTATTTTGGAGACATTTTCTATAAATAAAGATCATAAGATCTCATTTCATAACATAACTCTCCCATTGTGAGAAGTATTGGGCTGAAATTTTTGCTACTCTTGGTGATTTTGGTGTTTCTCTCTTGTGGAATGTCTTTTGGTGAATGTATCTTGGTGAATAGATGAGAAGGAGTGATGTGAACCCCCTAAAGGCTTTCTCTCTTAAATCTTGGATGAATGTTCCATGGTAACTAGGGTTTGTTATCTCATTTTCTTGGATTAGGTAAGGAAAAATCTGCATATGCTATTTATTTCTTGCTTACTTTAGTTATTTTTTGTGGAATCCCTAGGGAGGAGTATGCTAGATACACCCTCCATCATTGCTTCATCTCTTTGTTAAATTTTCAAGTCTTTCTTTTTGCAAGGGTTGCTAGGAGGAATATGAGTGTGTATACCCTCCTAGATTTACCGTAAGTTTGGTTGGAATACTGTAATGTCCCCCACCTCTTGATAAAGAGGTTGTGAGAGACTTAGTAGTCTAGGTGTCCCCACTAGACTACAGTCTCATGCATCATGGGGACCAAGACACCCGAAAGCACTTACCTAAGAACAATGTTATAATTTTAAGTTGACTTTGGGAGAAAAGGTAAAATGAAGAAAAGAAAAAGAACAGGTGTGGAAAAGCTAGGAGTTAACCCCAGGAGATGGTTAAATAACTCAACAGAGAATTAGATCGGGGTATAAATGAAATGGACGGAACATCTCTCACACATTCTGGATTATTATTACTTTTACATTGGGCTCTTGAGCACAAGGACGTTTTGAGGGTTTTGAGATTACAAACCCTAGAGATCAACTCAATGGTGAAATATTCCACCTATCTTGATCCAAGCTTGGTCCCATGGGTTCAATATTCCTCCCACACCATTCTACAACAGGTACAGGTCACATCCATTGGCAAGGAAGAGACAGTGCGCAGATTCAGGGTTTTTCCAGCAGGGGGGCACACCATCTGAAGAAGAACAATTCGATCTAGGAAGAGGAGAAGGTTTTTGGCCTAAAGGGCTACTAGGTTTTCTCTGTATGGCCTAGGGAATCCTTTCTAGCCCATTGTGGAGGATGTTTAGTTGTCATATGATTTATCAGAGCTTGGCACGAGTTGGAGAGAAGGAGGGCACACTACAGAAAGATGTTTCATCCATTTGGAGGGTCGGATCTTCATCATTCATTTTGAGACTTTACCAGGGGGTTTGTCTTGCCCCAATATACTGTCCCAACCATTTTGGTAAAATTTGGAGGTCTCTAGGAAGGAGGTTGAAATATTGAGCATCTACAACCATCTAGGAAGGCACAACTCAGTTAGGGGTTTCATCCATTTGGAGGGTCATATCTTCATCATTCATATTGACTTCACCAGGGGGTTCGTCTTGCCCCGATATATTGTTCCAACCATTTTGGTATCATTTGGAGGTCTCTAGGAGAGAGGATGAAATATTGAACATCTACAACCATCCAGGAGGGCACAACTCAGCTAGGAGGATTGGATCTAGCTCTTAGAGGGAAAGAAATCAATCTTGTGCCTTTCACCAGTTCATTGTAGAGCCTTTGGAGGCTATTATATTCAATTTTGGACATTATTGTAGCACCTATTATTCTAGCTTGGTTATTATTATGGTATTCTCCCAGATCTAGAGATCTATTGTATCAGGATCTCTCTATTATCTAAATAAAGGTCAGATCTAAAGTTTTTGGTTCTATATTGGTGTTTGTTGTTGCATCTTGTCTTTTTTTTTATGCTATATGTTCAGATCTATATCTTCATGTAATGATCTTCTATGCATAAAACCTAATGCGCAACTTCATGAAGTAAACCTGCAAACACACAAATCACAACAAATAAAAAATTAAACAATGCTTGTTTTCAGGAAAAAAATTGGCTTTGGAACATTACAGTGGTATCAGAGCGTTAAATCCTCCCTTCTTGTGGGGATTAGCGCATGCAGAAGTTTAGTGGTATCTATATGGGAAGGCGCAGAAGACAGACATGTGAACCAAAGGAATAAATGGAGGGTTCAGGTGAGGACAATGATCCACAGGTTTTAGCAGGTATAGCAAAGGAGCTAAAAATCTCAATAGACAATACACAAAGTACACTTGAGTTTCATTTACAGGAGAACCAGGAGACAATGCGTAGGGGACAGGTGGAAAGGAAGGAAAATTTGGAAAGAATAAATGCTAATCAGGAAAAAATTGCATCACTCCTGTTGCAGATGACACATGGTGGGAATGGCCCAAGCAATTATGCAAACAAGGAAGCCAGTGGCTCCCATGGGGGAACTAGACATTATCATGGCTAGAATATTTACTACCATGCAGAGGGACAGATCTTTGAAGGAGGGTCCTCAAGGGGGGCATCACAGAGTAGGGTTACTCCTAGACCCTATATGCCTACATTTTTGGATGGCCAACCATAGGGTAACCACTTTAATGAATTAGAAGGCCACTTTCAGGGATATGCCAGGGAATATGAGGCCTTGAGTGTAGGATTCAGGAGATAGGTGACATTGGACTAATATTGAGGTATCAAATTCAGGGGTCAACCTAAAAACTATCATAGGAAGAACAATTAGTTGGAGCGCAAGGCAGGTAAAATGGAGATTCCATACTTTTATGGGTCTCCCAAGGTGTCTACGCAAACTTGGGTACATAAGTTAGACACCTACTTGCAGCTTAACCCCATGAGGGAGATGGATGCCATCAAGTTTGCCATCATGTACTTGTAGGAAAAATCTCATGATTGGTGGTACCATGGTTTGACCACCTTGGGTCATAACCAAATCACTTCTTACATAGAGTTCACTCATAGGCTTATGGACAGGTTTGATCAGGGAGATCCAGAGCTACATTTCAGGGAAACCACACAACTCAGACAAACTGGGTCACTAGAGATATATATAGAGGAGTTTCAGAGGATAGTAGTGATGGTGCTAGATGTGTGGTGCCAGATGTGTCTCAGGAGACACTAATGATGCTCTTTAAAAAGGGATTGATGGAACCCCTAAAAGTTTGGGTCAAGGATTTTAAGCCTACCAACTTACATGAAGCCTTATGTAGGACTAGGGACTTGATGGGATCTACAAAAAAAACTAAGTTTTCCCCTAGACCACCCATAAACCAGGGGGGGAAATATCAAAGGAGGTTTGACATAGGAAAGGGAAGAATGGATGAGGCTACTAGGACGGAATTAAGGAGGAAGCAACTATGCTTCACATGAAAAGAACCTTGGGAGCCAGGGAACAAATGTATGGGTAAGGGAAAGGGCCATTATATTGAGGCAATTTATGATGAGGAGGAGGAGGATGATTTCGGCCATATACATAACATAGAAGCAAATCCACCTAGAGTGGACCCTACAGAAAATGAAGAAGGGGAAGAAGTAGGTTTCGTCCTTACAACAGACAAGAAGGTTACAATAGCATCCATTAGTGGGGTGCCTAAATTCAATACCTTCAGGATGAGAGGAGTGCTTCAGGGATAGAATGTTCCAGTACTCATTGATGGGGGAGCTTCACACAACTTCATAGATTCAGCCTTACTGAAAAGAAGGAATATACCTACAATGGAGTTTGAGGGATTTCATGTGGAGGTAGCAGGTGGGCGCACCATGCCTTGTGACAGGTACATTCCAGGGATGAAGCTTACCTTGGGCATGCATGACTTGGCATAGGACTTTTATGTGATAGACCTACCAGATACTATTATCATTATGGGAGTCCAGTGGCTTAGCACATTGGGACCCATCACCACCAACTACAAAACCATGGAAATTCCCTTCAATGAAGAAAGTGGAAAAAAGGTGATGCTTAGAGGGATGATAGGTAATACACCTAGAGTGGTGACAACAAAGTGCATGGAAGCTATTTTTATAAGAAAGGGAATTGTATATGCAACAAAGTGTAGAATCTCAGTATAGGTATACAAGAAAGGACATCCTCACTACTCACCGAATATTCAGAAAATCATTGACAGA
Source organism: Picea engelmannii (assembly GCA_009831015.1). NCBI lineage: Eukaryota > Viridiplantae > Streptophyta > Pinopsida > Pinales > Pinaceae > Picea > Picea engelmannii. The sequence continues at coordinate 127,714 of ML794331.1, read as the reverse complement.
CACAGAAAGGTCTTTGAACCAATCCTAGTAGGAGCACCACTTGATAGAGGGTTTGAGCATATGATAGAATTGGAAGAGGGAGAGAAACCTGTCATCATTGGAGTGGAAGGAGTACAAGTGCATCAAGAGAAGATACAAGCCAGACTTGACTGGCCAACACCCAAGACTCTTATTGAATTGAAGGGATTTATTGGCATCTGTTGCTACTACAGGAGATTTGTAGAAGGATTCTCCAACTTTGCGCACCATTGATAGATTGACCAGAAAGGGTGCGTTTAAGTGGATCCAAGAGGCACAGGTAACGTTTGACAGGATGAAGAAGGTAATGAGCACTTTCCCGGTACTATCTTTACTAGATTTTGCACAACCTTTCATATTGGAGTGTGATGCCTCAGGTGAAGGAATTGGAGCAGTAACATTGTAGAATAGGCACCCCATTGCCTATGAGAGAAGAAAACTGAGAGGTACTTAACTTCTCTATACCGTTTATGAAAAGGATATGTTAGCTATCATGCACGCATTGGCTAAATTCAGACAATACTTGGTTGGGGCCAAATTTGTTTTGAGGACAGATCACAATAGCCTCAAGTACTTTTTCGATCAGAAGGACTTAAATGAAAGACAACAAAAATGGGTTAGAAATATTCAGGTCCATGACTTTGACATTGAATTTTTCGAAGGGAAAAATAACATGGTGGTTGATGCCTTATCTAGAAGACCCTCAGTCTATGCTATGACAGACATTTCAGTTGACTGGAAAGCGCACCTTTTGGTGGAATATTCAAAAACCAGGTTTGCTTGTGAGTTAATGGATGGGAAGGTATAGGATGGTAACTTCAGGATTGTGGATGACATCATATACAACACGGGCCAAATCATCCTAGTTCCCGAGTTAGCATTCAAAAGATGAGTATTAAAAGCATGTCATGATGCACCATTGGCAGGGCATCAGGGGTTTTTCAAAACATACAAGAAGATAAGGGAGAGATTCGCATGGAAAGGAATGAAGGAGGATGTGATGTGTTGCATCAAGGAATGCTCCACCTGTCAGGAGAACAAGGATGAACACACTCATCCATCCAGTTACCGCAACCACTCCCCATCCTAGAGAAGAAATTGCAAAGTATATCCATGGATTTCATTACAGGATTTCCCAAGATCCAGGGCAAGGAGTGAATTTTTGTGGTTGTGGATAGATTAACCAAATTTTCTCATTTCTTCACCATTTCCACAAATTTCAGTGCTTCACAGGTTGCATATTTATTCTTTAGAGAGATCCTCAGGTTGCATGGTTTACCCAAAACCATTGTGAGCGATAGGGACAACAGGTTCATGAGCACCTTTTGGTAGGAGCTATTCAGATTGGTGGGTATGGCCTTGACCCCGAGTACTAGCTATCATCCTCAAACTGATGGCCAAACTGAGATAGTCAACAAATGGGTTGAAGGTTACCTTCGGAATTATGTTTCAGTACAACAAAAGGCATGGGTTAAGTGGCTTCATTTGGGATAGTATTGTTACAACACCACCTATCACATGTCTACTGTTATGTCACCTTTTAGGGCCTTATACAACTATGATCCCCTCACCTTTGTGGAGATTGTCTTCAGTGACAGTAGAGATCCTATGGCATAGGATTGGATTCAACAGAGTCAGGATATAATCAGAGAGATTAAAGACCACCTACAAAGGGCACAAAATCAACAAAAGGTACAAGCAAATAATCATAGAGTGGATTGCACATTTGAGGTTGGTGACTTGGTATACTCGAGGCTACAGTCATACAAACATGCATCTATTAAGAGGAGTGGCGCAGAAAAGCTCCAACCTCGTTTTTTTGGACCATACAAGGTAAACAGAAAGGTAGGGGCCATGGCATATGAGCTTGATCTACCTCAGGGCAGAAAAATACATAATGTCTTTCATGTATCATGCTTGAAGAGATCCATAGGGAAGCACATCAGTCCTATTGAAGAACTGCCACCTTTAGATGAGGAGGAGCAATTGATACTGCTTCCAGAGGAAGTATTAGAAGTAAGGGAGAAGAGGATAAGGAAGAGGAGCATCAGGGAATACTTGATCAAGTGGAAGAACTTACCTATAGAGGATGCTACTTGGGAAAGTGAACAGGTTCTTCAGGAGATAGGATCAAAATTGCTTGTGGGCAAGCAATTTCCAGTAGGGGAGACTGTAATGTTCCCCACCTCTTGATAAAGANACTTGATCAAGTGGAAGAACTTACCTATAGAGGATGCTACTTGGGAAAGTGAACAGGTTCTTCAGGAGATAGGATCAAAATTGCTTGTGGGCAAGCAATTTCCAGTAGGGGAGACTGTAATGTTCCCCACCTCTTGATAAAGATGTTGTGAGAGACTTAGTAGTCTATTTGTCCCCACTAGAATATAGTCTCATGCATCATGGGGACCAAGACACCCCAAAGAACTTGCCTAAGCACAATGTTATAATTTTAAGTTGACTTTGGGAGAAAAGGTAAAATGGAGGAAAGAAAAAGAACATGTGTCGAAAATCTAGGATTTAACCCCAGGAGATGGTTAACTAACTCAACATAGAATTAGATCGGGGTATAAAAGAAAAGGAGGGTGCATCTCTCACTCATTCTGGATTATTATTACTTTTGCATTGGGCTCTTGAGCATAAGGACGTTTTGAGGGTTTTGAGATTACAAACCCTAGAGATCAACTCGGTGGTGAAATATTCCACCTATCTTGATCCAAGATTGGTCCCTGGGGTGCAATATTCCTCCCACACCATTCTACAACATGTATAGGTCACATCCATCAGCAAGGAAGAGACAGTGCACAACTTAAGGGGTTTTCCGGCAAGGGGGGCGCACCATTTAAAGAAGAACAATTCGATCTAGGAAGAGGAGAAGGCTTTTGGCCTACAATACTTCTAGGTTTTCTCCGTATGGCCTAGGGCATCCTTTCCAGCCCATTGTGGAGGAGATTTAACTTTCATATGATGTTTTAGAGCTTAGCACGAGTTGGAGAGAAGGAGGGTGCACTGCAGAAAGAGGTTTCATCCATTTGGAGGGTCACATCTTCATCATTCATCTTGATACTTCACTAGGGCGTTTATATTGCCCTGATCTACTGTCCCAACCATTTTGGTAGCATTTGGAGGTGTTTAGGAGGGAGGCCGAAATATCGAGTATCTACAACCATCAAGATCTCTCTACTATCTAAATAAAGGTCAGATCTGAAGTTATTGGTTCTATATTGGTGTTTCTTGTCATTTTATTATGCTATATGTTCATATATATATCTTCATGTAATGATCTTCTAAGCAGAAACCCTAGTGTTCAACTTCATGAAGTAAATCTGCAAACACACAAATCACAACAAATAAACAGTTAAACAATCCTTGTTTCCGGGAAAAAATTGGCTTGGGAACATTACACATACCCTAGAGAGTAAGAGGGTTTACACCCCTAGGGTTGTTGTTGATCTAAATTGTGCTTTAAAGACCCCATTCACCCAATTTTAAAGGAACTAATTTGAATATTCTTGCATTGGAGAAACAAAATATTGCATTGCGAAACGTGATTTCTTGCCATATTAACTTTTTGCAACTTAAGTTTTGTTCCTTGTTCTTAAAGCACCTTCCAACCACTAGGGCATCCCAATCAAAAGGGTATTTCTTCCTACTGTTACAAACTTACATCTTCAACCATTAGGGCTGTAGAAACCCTAATCTAATTGCTTCAATAACTCTCTAATCAACCGCTGAAATTTGCCCAAAGTTTGCACACTTATACTACTTGGTCTCATCCCCATCAGTCTGCACAACCCAAGGGATGAGATTTCCTTCTTTGCATAGTAGTCACTCAAAAAATCTCCCTCCCCTCCATGGCTCCATCATAGACAGGTCAAGAATCTCTTTACTGTGGGCTCCAGGAAATCTAGCTATAACATAAGTGATCACAGAGAATTTACACTTACTCTTTGGGTAATTTCTCACCAAAAAATCACTCAGAGGCATAACAACCTCATTCTGAAGATAATTACTAGCTTCAGTAGGTTTCCTTTAATACATAGTATGTTTGGCCACTCTTTTTTAGCACTCAGCTCTAGTTTTCCTCACTTCTTGCTAACTATAAAAACTACTCTTCTTCCTACTCAAATTTCCTCTTCCTCGATGCTTCCTTGACTCTTACTCTTCCCCCAAGGATGATTACACTCAACCCATGTTGTCATAAATGAGTGGGATGACTTCCTCACCCAACCTCTTACATGAATTCAATGATTGAGTTTTGAATAAGTCAAAGGGATAAATAGCTAAATGAAAAACTGAGTAATGAAGGTGGCTTAAGACTCAAGGTATATGGAAACCCCCTCAAAACCCCCATTAAGCCCCCTCTCTTGTGGAATCATATCCCCCCATTACTCTAGTCCCTACTCATCTACAACCGACGGTGTATTTCATTTTATTATTTTTCAATGTACAATGTTTACATATTACATTACTTGGCCCTTGGCCATCATAATTTTTACAATTATGCAATGCTACATCGAGGATCAGAACTAGGGTGTTACAGGTTATCTACTATGTCAATAACAAGGGCTATCCAAGACACCAAAGTTCACATTGCACCACTTTTACATTTTTCATTTCTTATGGGAACATATTCCACATTCCAATAATTGTTCACCAAGGTTTGTAAATAAAAACTAGTCACCTTATTACCTATTGAAGATGTGTTGGTTAAACATGAAACGTCTTTCCATTGGTTTGTCTTCTCTGCCAATAAAAGGGGCTATCCAAGCCACCAAAGTGCACATTGCACCACTTCTACATTCTTCATGGCTTGTGAGGATCCCCATTCCAATAATTGTTCAACAAGGTTCATAAATAAAAACTAGTCACCTTATTACCTATTGAAGATAAGCTTTCCTTATTTGTGTCCCCAAGTCAATTTTAAGGCAGGATGTTGGAGATATGTTGTCTAAGCTCGACTTGTGACCCTAATGGAACGTAAATGTCAATCATTAAACACCCTTAGTGGTCCATTGTGGACCACATTTGTGTTAGTGGGCGCCCACAAACACCAATGTGGTCCACAATGGACCAGTAAGGGTATTTAATGACTGGCATTTAAGGTCCATTAGGGCCACATGTTGAGCTTATCCAACATATCTCCAACATCCTCCCTTAAAATTGACTTGGGGAGACAAATACGGAAAGTTGGCATAAATTATATTTGACCAAGTGTTACATATGAATGTTACCCTCCTAAGTTGTATCGTTATTGTTGGGTTTGGAAGTCTTAGAGCTCTCTTGATGACAAAGATCTCAATATTTAATTAAATATTTGGGCAAAAGACATGAATAACCACTATCATAGAGGTTAAAATAGAGCATGGTTTGAACATGAACCGAACTTCCATAGAAGAGTTGGATCTTTGAGGGAGTTGTCTTTAAATGCCCACTTCTACACACACGAGCAATGGGTTGCATTGAGTGTGAACCTCTATTATCTCATAGAAAAATTCAACCGAAAGCCTAAACAAACTTCCCAATATGTGCATGAAAATGTGCTGGCAACCTAGGAAATTCCACCAAGAAAGGATATTTATGTTGAGAGGCAAAGTATGGGTCAAAGTGTTTAAACCAATGTTGTACATAAGCATCACCTCATGTAATCATCCATACTCCATTCCAAAAAAATCCTTGTGTTTCTTCTTCTTTATGGAGAGCTACACAAATGTATCCTTTTCCAAGCACTCACAAGGACTCCACTTTCCAACCTCTGGTTTCCCAATGATCAACATGGCACTTGTAAATGTCCCCTTCTCCATTGACACTAGGGGAGAACAACTCTTTAATCCACACCCTCCTTTTTTTATTTTTAAATTGAGAATGGACGAGTGTCCAAACATTATGCTTATAATTTCTAGAATCCATAGTCCACTCAAGGTATAAAAGAACAAAAGAAGAAATGGCACTGCATTTTACAACCCAACAATTATTGACTTTGGACAAAAACTTGAATCATTGAACTATCGTGTTGCAGGTTTATTAAAGGAGAAAAATACTAGCTGGGTTGACTGAGTGTGACATATCCCTTCTGAACTAATAGTTATATCTATTAAAAAAAATTGCACCAACTAGTATTCGTTGGAGAGGTGGATTCATGATTTTAACCAAGGACAACTTTCCACAATCAATAAATGCCACTAGCAAATCAATTATTGAATTACAATGTTGTATGAATATTAAATGGAAATCCACACATTATTTCAAAAGTGAAGCAAGCATCAAAACTAAGCACAATATAGTAAATTCACAAAGCAAACCAAATCACAATGTATACAATGTTTACCTTGGAAACTCAAATGGGAAAACCATCTTCAAATGGGGCTTAGTCTCTTTATTTTCTTTAATATTTGGTACAAAGATTTCATGGCTCTCTATGCCTCTTTCTCCCTTGGCCAAAAACATACCCATTGAGAATGATAGTGAAGGAGAAAATAGGGAGAGTTGGGCGGTAAGGAAAGGCCAATAACCATGACCCTTCATTTCCCCTTTCGTAGCCTTCTCCCATATTCTATTTTTCTTTTTCTTTTCATTAATTTTTCTTTTCCTTATCACTCTCATTTTTGTCTTATTCAACTTTAAATTAACATTGATTTACATAGTTTGCCTAACCTTCATTAATTGCCGAATTTCTTTGTAGGTACCGAGTCTTTTTCAAATCATTATCAAATGATGATCTCCATCCAACATACACCCAATGTTGCAATGTATCATTCTTAATACTTTCTTTAGGGTTTTTCAAGTGTCATATAACTTTAACATTAATATTCTTGAGTTATTTGGCCTAACATCCTCCACATTTTGAAAACCCACATGGAATGTTCCAAAAAATTCTAACACCTTAACTTGTTTACCATGTCTGCATATTTGGTTGAGAA
>ML794331.1:82134-101440 GCA_009831015.1 Picea engelmannii | reverse complement strand
GCTGTCATAAATACTTATTGATAACACTCATTAACAACCCTCATTTGTCATCAAAGTATTGGTCTAAACATTGGAACATTGTGTACTAGTTGCAAGGTTTATTTTCCAATATCATACACTTGATTTTGATGGTTTAATTTGCATTTGTCATAACTTCTTCACTGCTGATATATATTTCCTTACAACTGCAATTTTGGGACAACAATATTTCTTGTTGATTCCCCACTTGTATTGAGGCTTATATCATCATATTTGATCTTGTTTTGGTTTGTCTAACAATGTTTTGTAGGAACACAACCTTGGAAACCATTTACCAACTCCAAAGACTCTCTCCTCAAGCCTCAAATCCATCTTATACCTTGAACTCTAGGGGTATTCTTCTATCTCCTTTCTTCTCCCCTTGTAATCCCCTTAGGGTTACCCAGGAATCCTCCCTTGTATTGGACTTTCCCTTCACTAAAACGAGGGGGATAAATATTGAGTTAACAGTGATAGGTGTCCCCAATTGTGTCACACATTTTTTGCTTGGGTTGGGATTTTCCCAAACTAAAAAATGCGCGATAAAATTTTTGGCATCATTGTTGGGGAGGATTTTGAATCCTTTTTGACCCATAATGACACTTAGAAAATCTACCCCAAATCCTTTACCTAGATTTCCTACCGATTCCATTTGAGGGAAGTTCCCTTGTAATTTTTTATGAGCCTTTCATAGAGTTCATCTGGTGACTCCATTGATGTATCATGGAAGTATATGATGAATTCCTTCCAGAAAGGTGGTATGATATCCCAAAATTTGATGGTGATCCATGTTCGACCATTACACATGTTGTTAGATTTACCGAATACATTGGTATACATGAGATAACCCAAGATGATGTTCTGACACAATTGTTATTATTATATCTAGATAAGAAACAAAGGAATTTGATCAGGTCTACTTGTATCATAAAGGGATTAGCGTCTACAAGCATATTCATCTGAGAATTTCTCAAGCATTGTGGACCGTGATCCCAATGATTTGAAGATACTATTCAGGACCTTGAGGATGCTTTTAGGAAATAAATACTTCCATTGGATCCAATTGATAATTTGAGGGAAGTTTCTTCTCTACCTACTGATGAATAATTGGATGAAGTACCTCTTTCCCCTAGTAATGAAGAATGTTTTGAAGAACATGTCCATGAAGAGAGCTCCGATGAAGTGAAACATGTTGAGAACCCCGATGAGACATCGATATTCATTCTCCCATTTAATGAAGATGAAGTTTTCCAATCATTATTTTCTCCTGCACATGAAGATGAAGAAGCAATGAGTCTCAATGATATTTCATGGAGGACCCCTCCAATGTGGTTGATCACCACATTAATGATTTAATATATATTGGGAGGCATAGATGGGATGTGATCTTTTTCATTTTTGATGGAGATCCCATTTACGACATGGAGGGTAGTTTTCAAATGAAAAATATTGATGTGTTACCTTCAAAGAAATGGTTTTCATGCTTAGATGATTCGGTCATTCAATAGTTTGAAGATGATACTCTCGCAGAAATTTTTCATCCACTCTGGGATGGTTGGTTACAAGGTACTCATGATAATTTTCAATCATGTTATTGGATAGGTAGTTTTGGGATACAGTTTTGGGAAAAATCCTAAGGATATACGAAGTGCACATGAGAAGAAGGAAGATTAGGGAGTGCACAGATGAGGCACATCTAGGAGGAAAGTGAGAAGCAAAGGTGCACCTAGAAGTACAACATGTAGTAAGAGAAGAATAAAGAAGAAAAAGGAAATAAAGAAAAGAGGCGAATAAAGTAGAGAATACAATAGGAGAAGAAAGCGATCAAAAAGGAGGGATGACTGCTCAACATGCTAAAGATGGAAGGATGCGCAAAAGCAGGAAGAACAAGCAGTCAAAGTGAAAAAGCAACATGCATATGGAAAAGCAAGAGAAAGAAACTGAACAACCAGTTAAATGGAGTTTCCATATAATGTAATAGGGTTTTGGGAGGAGCCAAATAGGGCTTTAAGCCCTAAATATTAGGTATAAATATGTAATGGGTTGGGAGAATAGGGGTTCCTCCATGTGATTATTCTTGGGAAATATTGTGGAGCCTGTTCCAGACTCCTGAAAATGTCTATCAGTAATAAGTTTGATAGGATAGGCAGGGAAGGGGGAGAATCAATATATGAATGTAAGAGATGATGCAGAGAGAGAGAAGCTTGCACTGCAGAGCGATTAGGATAGGAGAGAAGAGAGATAACTATGATATACATTTGTAAGCACAGTGCGCAAGCCAGAAGAAATTAACGAAATCATAATAAAGAAGACAGACATTGTGGACATAGCCCAGAGTTTGGTGAACCATGTTAAATCTTGTGTCGTGTGTCTTTTATGTGATTGCTTATGAATTTCGTCTGGATGCATAGTAGAATAGAATTTTCTTATGTTTAATCATGGTAAAATATTCATAATTGTTACAACAATGAGTTTATGCAGTAATATGGAATAGAATGATAGTATGAATCTCAATCACTAAGTAGTTAGTAAAAAACAAGGATATAATCACACACACAAAACTAATAAGGAATAATGAACATAATGGTCACCTCTCATTCCCTCACTACTGTAGAAACCTTCTTCTTCCAGTCCCAATAGATACCTTGGGTGAGACTTCATCTGCACAAACAGGTGATGCCAAAAGGGCCGGTGTCTAGTGGGCTTTGTTGGTCATAGATAACTCAAACCTAGGGTCTTACAAACCACACACAACGCCAACAAATTATTTTGTTGCCGAGACCCAGAATTTGTGACTAAGGGAATGTTTTGGAGGCCAACTAAGAAGGATATTTCAAAATTGTTGGAAAGGAAGGAACGAGAGTTTTCTTGACAAGAGAATAGAAACCCTCGGATGAGTGACATGAAATGGATGCAAAGATATGTGTACACAGAACTGCATGAAATTTCCTTCGGCGAATCTCCAATTTTTCTTGCTGAGTGGCTAGAAATATTAGTGGAGAATATTGGAAGGTACAAAGTTGCAATGCCAAGGAATTGGATACCTGAGTTGGTAATACAACCGAATTCTGTAAGTAACCCAAGTAATCGTGCAGTTGATTTCTGGTTGGATAACATACTAGGAGGATATATATCATAGTTTTTCGTAGATTGTACATGGATAAAGATGTTGTTGTGTGACAAGTGCATGATGACAATGCAATCCAACTGCTAAGGGGGTTCACGCACATAGGGAAACCTAGGGATGAAAAGAGGATAGTTTGCGAACAAGATAGAATGAAGGAAGAAACAAAAAATGAAGGGGGGGACCGAGGATGCAAGAAGGAGGTATACTAGAGGAAGAATACAAGTTTGGAGTATTGCGTGGAGGAAGGAGGTATAAGAGGAAAAATAATGGGGCAAAGAAAGGAGAGCTACATAGTGAGCCAGAGGGGAGACAAACTTGCACAATAGTCCAAATTGTGGAGATACCATATATGGGAGGAGAAGAAGAGGAGTTTTAGTCTAGTCCAGTAATAGAAGAACCATTAAGTTCTACTCAGACAGGGTCCTATGTCGAATCCACTACCCCATGTGCATCACCACAAAAATAAATAACAGTCAAAGACTTGTCAAAAGAAATTGTAGTTAGCCAGAGAGGACAAAGTAGTAACAATTAGAGCAGTGGAAGTAGTGTCCAGTGTCAGAGTCAGAGTCAACCAACATCACCAAGCAGAGGGAATAAACAAAGAAACATGGTCAGGGTAAAAAACACCCTTAGGCTGCCAAAGTTCCAGGGAGTGGGGTTAGAGGACCCATAACAAAATCTGTTTGTTTGCAAGACAATTTGGGTTTCTAAGAACGTACAGGATGAGGTTGTGAAGATTTCTCAATTGGAAACAACATTCAGAGGCCGTGAGTTGGTCTGGTACATGAAGCTCTAGAGTACCACGCATATGGGACATGCTAAGAATTTGGTAGAGATAAGACAAGCATTATTGAAAGAGTTCAAGAAGCCAAAATTGAAGTCACAATACATTACATAATGAAAGGATATTAAACAGGTGCAAATGGAGTCAATGTGGGATTTCGATCAAAGGTTTAAGGATGTGATGGGTAGATTGAATTTCTAGATCCCAGATCAACAACATCGGGAATGGTTTATTGTAGGGATTCTACCACACATTCACATACCATTGATAGAACAAAAAGTTGTGTCATAGCTCGAGGCACTGGAAATTGCAATGAAATTGGAATTATCTCCTGTAGGATACAATGGAGGAATGACACAGGTTTAGATGCAATTGGCTGCATTGACGATTCAACTGGAAGAATTTACAAAACGAAGGAGAAATGAGAGAAAGTCTGGTGTATGAAGTGCAAGACTGAAGGTCATGACAAGGTCGAATTCCCAACATTCACGTAGTATTTGGAAACTGAAGCATTGAAGCCATTACTAGGAGGAGGGTATTGCGAGATATGTAAGAAATGGGTCCATCACCCAACTGTGTTTCCATTACTACAAAAGTATCAAAGTACACCAAGGAACTTGTTTTTCAATTTTTGTAAGTCTGTGGGACATGAAGAGTAGTATTTCCACACGTTTGACTTAATGAGGGAGAGCACATCATATATGTACAAGATTCAGGAGGAGAATGATGCAACAGAAGCAGAGGGTCCTCAATATAATAATCAAATAGGATTTAATCCAAGGAACAGAGGAAACTTTGGTAGAGGTCGAGGCAGAGGAAATTTTGGTAGGGGAGGAAGAGGACCGATAATATGTTACAACTGTAATTAACCAAGACACTTGGCCCGTAACTACCAAATCTGTGTACAACGTGCACATAGTGTAGAGCACTGGACCATGCGAAAGAGGATTGTCCCCAAATAGTTGTGAAATGAAAAGCCAGAGGAAACCAGAACCCAAATCCAAATCATAATGTGTAGAAGATATCAACCAAGAAATGCAATGAAGGACCAAGAATAACAATTGTTACATGCGGAGGAAATAGAACAGGAGTTGATATGACGAATGGAGAAAAGAAGACTAAGCAATGGGTAAGAAAGTCAGCAGGGCCCTTTCCAACCTTTGATCCTCAACAGGAAAAGTAGACATATCAAAGAGAAAGAAAATAAGTACTTGGACAAGATTGGGGAACATCAACATCATATGCACCTCATGTAGAAGATCACGTTGTGCCAACGAAACCAACTGGAAAGGTAAGTACGCTAACATAATTCTTGAGAATTTTTGTAGATCTAATGAAAGATGAAATTGTTCTAAGTACATTATATGACATGATTGATCACTATACATAAGGAAGGGAAACTCCTATCGCACAAAGGGTAGTAAATCGAGTATTGCGTAGGAAGAGAACCAATGGAGAATTCATATTCAATGCACAGATTGTGGAGTATGATGTGGATAATTTCATCTTGTACTTGGGATCCGATGTGAATTTGTTTACCTAATAAGACATGGAGATGATGGGAAAACCTAAACTAGTATGGTATCATGTTCAGTTAAGGCTCGTGAATCAACACAAAATAGTCTCTATTGGTCATTTGACAGGAGTACCTATGAACATAGATGGGTTTGCATCATGGCATACTTTGAAGTGATTGAGATCGTGGATGACAATCAACCATATCCAACACTGATGGGACTATAATGGGATTTTGATAACCAGGAAATCATCAACTTGAAGAGGAGGGAGCTGATATTTGAAGTTGGATATTTGAAAGTCATTGCACCCTTGGACCCATCAGAAGGAAAGAGATACATAGAGCCAACCAGAGGGAATGAAATTGACAAATTATATAACATGATTACAAGGATGGAGGATTATGTAAACCTGACTGTAGATGGTGCGCTAAGTTGGTGAAGTATCAGTTCATGTGCATTAGATTCTAAGGAAGTTCTAGATCATTGGCAACAAAGAATGCATGAAATGTCAACTAGACGATGTGCACACATAACCTGATCCTTGCACTGGATTGGAATAGAGCTACGTGATCCACCTACGTACGATGGATTAACTGATATAAGTATGTTTGTAAATGAATTTGAGTTGTAGGTACCCAAACAACAAAGGTTTTTAGCACTAAATGTTGTCCTAAAAGTGACTCCAACCACATGGTGGGCTACACGCAGAGATGGGATGAAAGACTGGTGACAATGCAACATACTCATGCAAATAAGGTTTGGTACTGAGGAAGAAAACATTGGGAAGAAGTATACAGGAGAGAATGGTCGAGCAAGTCATGTTAAGAAGTGCAGGGATTTATGGAGTTCAGTACTAGAAATAGAATGGACACACATAATTATACACACATTGGACAAAAATCCGAAGAACTGTTATTTGGAATTGGAAATGCACAGGGAGACAACACGATGGGAAGAGTTGGTCCAAGGGTTCAGATTCACATTTACATTTGAACATGAATCCCCAACCATAGATGCAGCACTTCAGGACATTCAAACTAAGATATTTTCAGAAGAAGGGCCGATGGAAGTGGTATCAATGTGCAATGCGCACATAGGAAATATAAATGTCAATGAGTTAGTGGAATGCTATAATGTGGCTAAGGAATAACATGATATGGAATATCCCATGAATGTACAAGTACCTGAAACATAAGGAGAACGAGCAATATAAGGGAAATAGCTTGAGTATTACGCATACACATAACTGATAAAGATGCGGAAGGTAAACATTGGGACAACATAGAATCCCAAGTTTGCGTAGATAGGATATTATTGGAGTGATGAGATAGTAGAGAAGATTGCAGACTTACTATGCAAATACCAAGACCTATTCACAATGACATTTTCAGAGATCACTACAACAAATCTGTGTGATTAGCTTCCTTTTTAGCTCCCTTTTTGGCTTCAATTGTCTGTTTTAATGTATTTTCTCCACTTTTTTGAAAATGTCGATGTTATTTATCGGGATGGAATTATTTTGGGTGTTATTTGTGTCAATAAAAACAATTTAGTGCTATATTAGGAACTATAATGTCACGATAAATCATTTATCATAACAGAAATGCAACAATTCGCGCGACTCAGTCAACCACGAACTCTCTTAGCATGAGATGAAAATAAGATGGAGTAAGAAGAACTGTCTGTCATAAAACAAGAAATCTCATATACAGACACATAAGCTGAAAACTAGAATAGCTATTAAAACCTTACAGTCGGGAGCTCTGCTCTACCATCGATCCTTTACAAAATACAACAACTGAGCCTATATACCCAGGAAAAATCACCTAACAGAGGCGCGCCCAGTGACTCACAGCTTGATGTCCCCTCAGTCAAACTTGTACTGATATCTTCCTTTAAGCACCATCTTAACTACGCATGGCCCCTGTAAAGAGGGTAGCTGAGCCATTAAGTGCTGGGCTAGCGTGCACAGACTTCTCTGTCGAGCTAAGGATTTCGGCATGACGTCTTTGAGAAAATCGACGCACAAGACTTCCTCGAGCAGATGGTTCACCAGACCCTCCATCCCCTGCAGTTAATGAGTGAGGCGAGGTTTCAACCACCCTCTCTCGTCTTCATTCACTCCGAGTAGGCACTAGGATTGAGAACAAGTTGAACTGGCACCTGGAGAACATAGTGATCCCTTCTGCAGTCAAACCCGACGCTTCGGCCCCTTGCGCAGTTCTTTCTATCACCCCCAAGTGACCACGGGCTGTGACCCTGTGCCTATCTTCAAAGGCGCATATGGCATTTCGCGTATGGAAAGAGTTAATCCTTACGCTTCAAAGTTGCGAGGGGCGAGGAGGCGAGTAGCCTAATCGTGCACCTCATGTCCCTTTTTGATGGACGGCTGAGATCTTCTAGACACCTCGCGACTCGCAATTGGGAAGAGTTAATCTTTACGTTTCAAAGTTGCGAGGGGCAAGGAGGCGATGGAGCCCAATCGCGCACCATGTGTCCCTTTTTGATGGACGACTGAGATCTTCTAGACACCTCGCGAATCGCAACTGGGAAGAGTTAATCTTTACATTTCAAAGTTGCGAGGGGCGAGGAGGCGATGGAGCCCAATCGCGCACCACGTGTCCTTCTAGATCCGACGGTTCCTACTCCTCACGGTGATGCTGTGGGCCCGGGCCTGAGATTCTCTCGACACTTCGCGTCTCGCGGCTGGAAGGAGCTAGTTCTTCTTCTTTAAAGTTGCGAGGGGCGAGGAGGCGATGGAGCCCAATCGTGCACCACGTGTCCCTCGGAGATCTGACGGCTCCTACTTCTCCCGATACCTTTGTGGGCCCGGTTCCGAATGCTCTCGGTGCTTCGCGTGTTCTCCATGGAGACTTCTGACCGTTTACCTCTTTGGAAAATTCTGCGCTATACTTGGCGTGACTCGGCCAACTCCGAGATCCCAATAACCGTTGATCTGCTTCATGGATAGATCTCGGCTGCTAATGGCAAAACTTCGCCCGCTCGCTTGACTTGCTGATTGAAATCGAAATCCTTCCGCTGCTGTGTTCGGGCGCATCTCGTGTAACTTGCAGACCCGAATGCTTTCGAGCCCAAGACAAGAATTATCGCTAACAGTAGGAAGCTCAAGGAATCTATAGAAAACAATCCACTATGGGTATCATGTCTTTGTGTCCTACAAATGCTTCATACCATCTAAACCTAAAAATACAACATTTAAAAGAGCGACAATCCAACTTAATAATTTCTTGGATTTTCCCAACATATTGTAGATTCCCTTCAATAATATTCTTATCTTTTGAGCTTACTCGACTAGATTGTTTGAAATCAACCATGATGCCACAATCAAAGGATCGTCTCTTTACATATACAATTTCTACACTATAATGTCGTCCATATGCCCACATTGCAGGTTATTTCCTTGCCTATGAAAGACCATTTATTTCAGTGAAAACAAATATAATGACAAATATTAAAATAGTTAATAGTGTCAAAACTGTAAGGAAACAACATTTTGTAAAATTACAATTGTACCTTTATTTCACATCCTCTACACATGTTTATTTCATCTTCTATTATGTTTAAATCTATACTTGCATCTTCTAGTTTATTTTGAATTTGTTCAGTAACCCATTCTAGTGTGAAATCTTTTCCTCATTCCCCAAGCAGATCAATAGGAAGTGGAGTATTCATTGGGTTGGATCTCTTAAATTGTATCCTTGCTTCTAACACTTCTTCTCTCTTTTTATCATACAAATCAATCCATTTGTTCATAAATTCCATGTGGTACATAATGAACTTGTCGAATATAGCACTTTCGTCTACACAAATGTTATGTTGTTAATTTGAAAAATAAATTACAGAACAAATTAATTATTGCAAGAAAAACAACCACAATGATTATAAATTTACTTACTAATTTCTACTTGAACACCATTAGATTGTGGTTTTTCTTCATCAATAATATTTGATGCTCGTTCTTCATCCCGTAAGCATGGCCCATATTCAAAATCCTTACCAAGGAGTTCACATAGGAAGAAAAATGCTTCATTCAATACATACCCTTCATCCATACAACCCTCTGGATGTGCCTTTTGTCGGACATATATTTTTAGAGTTTCCATATACCTCTCAAAGAGAAACATCCACCTCATTGATATGACACCTGTAAAGTTTTAATGTTGCTATTAAGTTATATCCAAAGCACATGAGCATTTAATACATCAAAAACATATGAGGATCATTGAAAGAAACACAATCACAAGGTACACAACATTTTATCTTGGGAAACCATCATGGGGAAGAAAACCCAACAAAATCTTCCTCAATATAGATGGACCAAAAACAAAGTAGAAGATCCTCCTCTACTCCTTCACTAGGAAGAGTAGTGCACGCCTTAGCTAAGAGATACCAAGAGATAGACCAAAAACCCTCCTTGGTTTCACCCCCAGTTGCAGTAGGTTCTCCTCAAAGACTTGCACACTACAGAGCCAGTTGGTGAGTGTGTCCAAATGAGGCACTAGCCTCCCTTATAAATAGTGGTCCAACCAACCTATAATTAGGTCTGGGCCGACCTATCACTTTACCCTCTTAATTTACATTTAATTTTCAAGGCACAAAAGGGCCGACTTTTACAAAGGCATAATAGGGCCTAATTAATAAATATAATACAAAAATATTATTCAACATTCCCTCTTAGGTAGAATATTCTTCGAAGTTACAATATTTAAACATGCCCCCTTAACAAGAAAGGTATTATAATGTCAACAATAATAAAAAATGATTGGAATCAATACACCATCAAGAGGAGGAGACATTGTCATCAACATCGATATCACTATCTGTCATATCTATAAATCATCAAAAGTTTTTCTCATCATCAACATCAGTAGAAACTGAGCATCATCATCATATGCAACATGGAGATGGAGTAACATCATCATCAACAACAACCTGAAGCTGGAACATCAATATCAATGGCAATAGAATGAGATAGGAGCATCAACAGTAGAAACAACAACAACAACAATTGTGGGCACTCTGACAAACCATCCATTCGGACCTTATGAGATCTGTGCAGGGATAATAAAATCCCCTAGTATATAAATCCTAATGATCTTCCACACTATTGACCACAATAAGTATATACATACATAGGCACTCTGATAGACCATCCATTCGTACCTTAAGGGATTTGTCCATGGATTATCAATCCCCTAGGATATAAATCCTAATGATATGACCTACTGATGGTCAGGATACAATAATATCATCAACATCACTCCCCCTTTCAAGGGAATTCCTTTCGGACTACATCAAGCTTGTCTAAGAAGTACTCAAACTTCACACGAGACAGAGTCTTAGTCAACACATCTGCTACCTTCTCATATGTGCCAACACACTGGAGCTTTACAACTCCCTTTTGTACCAAGTCACGAATGTAGTGGTACTGAATCTCAATGTGATTTGTCTTATCATGGAACATTGGGTTCTCTGAAATCTTTATGAAACTATAGTTATAACAAAATATCACGGTAGCATCCATCTCTAGGTAAAATAGACATGCCAACAATTCCCGAAGCCATATGGCTTCACAACTGGTGGAGCATGTTGCAATGTAATCCTCTTCTCTTGCACTGAGAGAAATATTGGATTGCTTCCTGCTTTTCCATGAAGTCATGGCTAACCCCAAACTGAAAAAACATCCTGAAATGATTTTTTTTTTTCTGAAGCACTTCCATCCCAATGTGAATCAATGTAGCCATATAATTTGAATTCACAATCTCTAGTAAAATAGAGGCCATAGTCCAACATACCCTTAAGGTATCTCATCACATGCTTTGCATATACAAGGTGAACACGTCTGGGATCTATCAGATTCTGACTCAAGGTGTTCACAACAAAGAATATATATGTTTTGGTATTCATCAGATTCATCAATGAACCAATCATCTGTATGTATGGAGTAACATCAATTATTTCTGACAAAGTATCAACCAATAACTTCAGATTCGTCTCCATAGGAGTGGACATAGATTTACATTCCATCATGTCGAATCTCATTAGAATTTCCACAACATACTTTTCTTTATTAAGGAAAATCTCTTGTGGGATTTTCCATACTTCAAGACCTAAGAAATGGTGCATTGGTCCTAGATCCTTCATTTCAAATTCAACGACAATCTTCTTCTTACAATCTATGATGATCTTTTCTTCACCTATCAAGAATAATTTATCCACATATAGCAGCAATATAACTGGTCCATCATCCACAATCTTGAAGTAAAGGTTGGGATCTGATTTACTCTTGGTAAAGCCCAAGCTCATTAAAAAACTATCAATCCTGCCATACCAAGCTCTTGGAGCTTGCTTCAAACCATACAGAGCCTTCTTCAATTGCAGACATGAGTCTTATTGTCTTGTACTTCGAAACCTAGTGGTTGTTCTATATACACTTTTTCTTCAATAACATCGTTCAAGAAGGTTGTTTTCACATCCAGTTGGTGTAACTTCCACTTCATCTTGGCTACAAGTGCCATGATGGTTCTGATAGATGTGTATCTTTCTACTAGAGCAAAGGTTTCTTCATAATCAATGCCTTCTTTATGGGAAAATCCACGAGCCACAAATCTTGCTTTGTATTTCTCAATACTTCCATCTACTACATGTTTTATTTTGAATATCCATTTAGAGGATACTGCATATTTGTTTTCTGTTTTGGGAACCACTTCCCACACATCATTCTTCATAATAGATCGGTATTCTTCAGTCATGGCATCCATCCATTCCTTCTTTTGAGAAACTTATTCAAAGAGAGTAGGTTCTTTATTAGCGAGATCACACATCAAATCCAAATAACTGGAGTATGGATTAGGCTTCTTGCTTTGTCTCATGGTTCCTTCGGGATCACCATAGTTTTCTACATCTTGAATGATCTCACGTGCCCAAGCTAGTTTCCTCTTGTGAGATATGATCGCACGAGGTGGTTCCTAAGGTTCCACCATATCATGATCCTCTGATATAACATCATCAAGAGTAATTGTAACTTCCTTGTTAGGTTCTGCAACTCTAGGAGCTACATATTCTTCTTCATATAATTATTCCAATTGACATTTCCTTGATATGCTGAAAGATGCATCTTCATCAAAGGTAACATCTCCACTGATCTCAATCTACCTGTAACCTGGGATGTAGATTTTGAAGGCCTTGGAGGCCTCACAGTATCCAACAAATACTCCTTTCTTTTTGGAAGGTTCTAGCTTGGTTCTCTTCTCTTTTAGAATATGTATATAGACTGGACAACCGAATATTTTGAGATGGCTTACTTCTGGCTTCTTTCCAGTGAACATCTCTTCAGGAGTCTTGAATCCAAGTGCACTATAGGATATTATGTTTTGGAAATATTTTTTTGTTCTGGATGCTTCAACCCATAAGTGCATTGGAAGATCTTGATCATGGATCATGGCTTCCACTACTTCCATGATTGTTTGATTCTTTCTTTCTGCTACACCATTTTGTTGTGGATTGTAAGGAGTGGTGAGATCCCTCTTAATTCCTACATCTCTACAAAAGTATTTGAATTCTTTTGAAGTGTAATCTCCTCCATTATCTGACTTGAGTATCTTAATAATCTTCTCGGAGAGGTTTTCTACTAAATCTTTGAACTCTTTGAATTTTTCAAACACTTCATATTTTAACTTTAAGAAATAAACCCAAGTCTTACAAGAGTAATCATCAATAAATGTGACATACTATACATACATGCTTAATGAATTTTATGGCATTGAAACACATACATCTGAATGAACAATATCCAATATTCCATCCTCTTTGTTGTCACTTTTCGAAAAAGGATTCTTCGTAATCTTTCCTTGTGCACATCATTTACATACACCTTCATGATCAACCTTTAATTCTGGTAAACCTGTGACTACCTTGCTCACATATGGTAGGGATTTGTAGTTAATGTGTGCAAGCCTTCTATGCCAAAGTTCACATGGACTTACAGTACTGTGTGTTAAGGCTACATCTGAGTGACCATTTAATTTGTACAAGCCACCTTCTTCTATTCCAATAACACCTGCATCTTCTATAGTTTTTCCTTTATACCACATAAGAACTTTACCATCTACAAATGCAACCTGAAAACCTTTCTTGTCTAAATAAGAAATATAAAGTAATTTTTTCCTCAAACCTAGTACATAAAGTACATCCTTCATCCTTATTGGAGTTCCTGAATCAATCTTGTAGGTGGCTTCTTCTATTCCTTTGATTGGGTACTGATAGTCATCTACAAGTGAGACTTTCTAGAGGGAGTTCTTATCTTCAAGGCTGGAGAGATTATTCTTGTTACCTGTCATGTGCTTGGAAGAACCACTATCTATGAGACAAGTATCATTTATAGGTGTCACAGTCCCGGAGAGAGCTGAAAACAAAACGTATTATTCTATCTCTTCTCTAGATGACTTCTTGGGTGGCTCATCATCTTTGGCTACATGGGCATTGTTATCCCCATTTTTTGGATAACTAAGGAGATTATGTCTCGAGGCCCTTAGGTTGCAGATATGGAGTGCTGAGAGACTACATGACCATCAGTACCCTTTGCACAGATGGAAAACCCATTCACCACCACAGATGATCACAGGTTTGCAGATGGAATCCACCACACCAGCTGACTTCTGGAAGGCCATGGGCCTTTCTCCATGAGGTACAAGTTAGTATTATGGTGAGAATCATTTCAATATTCAACCCATTTGATTATGTTGTATCTTAGATTGCTCTAGATTTCATCATATATGCTTGGAGATCATGTCTTTTTCTCTGCTTCACCTTGGCGGTTGACATTGTGCCCTAGTAAGTGGTCTTATTTGGGAATGGGTTTGCTACTAGGAACTACCTTAATGAGCCATCGTACCATTCCCAACCATACTCACCACTTTCCATCATTATTCCCCTCCATTTCCTTATCTCTTGGGATTTTAGGGTGTATTTAACCAAGAAGGGGTTGTCCCTCATTCTATGGGAAGAAGGGGATGAAGGCCTAGAGGGGTTGATGTTGGGTAAAAGATAAATTTCTTGAATAAACCTTCCAGATGCTTCACCCATGGATCACCCAAGAAAACAATGAAATGCTTATCTTTGAGGAAAGGGGACACACAATATAAAAAAGAATGCTTAAAATGTTAGTTGAAGGATAGAAGGTCTCATCACGAGCCAACCTATCACATCCATGAATATCTAGTGGCATGACACTATCATCATCTGGTCACCAAACCAGGGTAATGAATCTCAATTGCATGGTTGAAAGAAAGGGGGTCTCATCACGAGCCAACCTTCTCATTTCCACTAGTCCTTGTGGGTGACATTGCCATCATCTGGTCACCACGTCAGGGCAGTGACCTTCAACCTCTCCTTATGCTATATTGAAAGAAAACAAAGAAATAAAGATAAAAGGAAATTGATGGGCTTGGAAAAATGCATTATGGACGAAGGTATTGTTATCCCCCACTTTTAGGGATAACTAGGAGATCATGTCTCGAGGCCCATAGGTCCTAGACATGGAGTACCGAGAGCCGGATCGAATTTAGCATGGACCTGGAGGGCCCATCTTTTCTCCCTTCCAGTGCCTCTACCTTTCTAGCAGCAACAACATCCATCACCATCGACTTGGTCTTGTGTCAGAGATGGTTCTTTCTCCATGAGGTAATGAGTCCGGGTATCATGGTATGTGTCACTCTAATCATCAAAACCTTTTGAATATGTGCATTTAATTCCTTTTGTTTCTAACAAATGCTTGGATATTATACTTGCTCACTTGACCATGTATGGGGGAAATGACATGATGCCCTAGTAAGCCTGTGTCCGTAGGTTTTGGTTTGCCACTGGGGGGATTTCAAAAAGCCATCGTCCGCTCCCTTCATAGCACCAATTTTTCATCTTGCTTCCCGCTCATCTATCCCATTAAACTTGTCTGGGCACTGGGTTGACCTATCATTTGAGGATTGCACCTTACCTCGTGGGAAGAATGGGCTAAAGGCCTAGAAGGTAAAAGCAAGTTGGCAAAAGATAAAAGCCTAAAAAATAGAACCTCGAGATGCTTCGCCTAGGGATCCCCGAGAAAGAAGTAAAAGGCTTCTCAACAAGAAACAAGGGGGACCCATAAAAAAAATAATAAAAACAAGATCTAGTTAGAGGATAGGGGGTCTCATCAGGAACCAACCTATTAAGTCCATGGGTATCTAAGAAGTATGACATTACTAGTAGTTGGTTACCACGCCAGGGTAGTGACTCTTGGTTGCATGGCCAAGAGAAAGGGGGTCTCATCACGAGCCAACCTTCTCATTTCTATGAAAGTACTTGGGGGTAATGTTGCCACCACTGGTCACCATGCCAGGGAAGTGTCCCCTGATTATCTTCTTGTAGAAAAAGAAATAAGATTAAAGAATAAAAGGCATGAATTGGGCTTGGAAAAATTGCATCCAGGACATGTGCAACTCGCGTTCTACAAAGGCACCCACAGGTAAAACTTTGCACTCCCTTGCTCTCACTGCACCAATTGTCAGGATATCCCTTATCCACATCACCCACTTACATGGCTCAGATGAAGTCTCTTCTGGAAACTTTCCTCTTCTAGTGGACACTAGCCCAATAGGATGCCCTGTCACTTTCCCCAAACTTGTATTGCAGGTTTGTATAATGTCTTTGAGCTTTTAACTGGGGTAATAGAGGTTTTATGCACATGTTTAATAATATTGATGATGAGATGTGATTGACATTTCTATGATCCCTGTGACTTATGAGCCCATGGAGGGCGTAGCTGTTGATGTGCAGGATCATGCCCGACGGACAGGTACCATGTTGGACAGGTACACATGGGGAGATGATCAGTTTGGACCACCATGGGGCTGAAGAGCCCACTAGATGGATGCTGAGACCCCGGCAGGGGGTAGAGATGGGACAGAGGGGCTTACATAGGAGAGAAGGACATCTTGCAGAGGCACCCTGACAGAGATTGACCTAGGGGGGTTGTGTCCTTTTTCAGTGGAATGTTGGCCTTTGAAGGCCTAGGATGTCACCCTTCATGACCATGACGTCACCTAGCATCATGGACGTTTTGGGAGACAGCTGGGGCAGTTTTGGCACGTGTGGCAGGTTGGATAAGCCCAAGGAGGGATAACATTTTGCTCCAGGATGCTCCATTTTCCCTAGAAAGGGATAACGTCACCCTGAAAGGGGCATGACGTCTATCTATTTCTTGATTAGGGTTTAGTTTTAAGCGTTTAATGTGAAACAATATGATTTTAGTATTTTGGCCCTGTCGACCTTTTTCATGACCTAAAATGTAAAATTAGGTCATGGTACTGTATAAATTGAGGGTTTTCACCTTCATTTTTTCACCATATCTCACCCACTCATTAGTGAGGTATGAAATTTGCACTACACTTGGTGTTCTTGGATGAAATTGTGAGGTGCACTTGTTGAAGGAAGTCTTTTATTGGCATTTTTGGCATTTATCTTGGTGGAAGGTATTACAACTAGGGTTTGCTACTTGATTTCTAGGTTAAATGTAAGTAATTTTCTATAAAACTTCTTAATTGAATGGTTGTAGTGTTATTTATCTTGCATTTATGGTTATAATTTTCTGATTTAAACCCTAGGGGGCAAGCACACATAGAAGGTCCTTGTCTCATGTCCATATCAAAATTCTTAGCCATTTTGTTTGTTGAAGTGAGATAGAGCCTTGCCTTAGCAACACTCTTCTCTTTCTAGCCATTGTTGAAGAGGATTGAGCCTTGCCTTAGTAACACTCAAGTCTATCTTCTCCTATGCTAGAAGTTTTACTTTTTTGAAGATAAGAAGGAGAAAACGCATCAAGGCCTAGTTCCCCTACACCTTGATGAGCCGATTTTCCCTAAGGTTTGCTTGGTGAAGCCTTGCCATAGCAACACGTTGCCTGCAAAATCCTCTTGTCTTATTTTTATGCAAACTTTTGAGGTAGCCATTTTTTCCATTGAGCTAAGGAACGAGGAGAAAGAATTGAGGCCTAGTTCCCCTACACCAAAGTGAGCCTCTCTCCCCTATGGTTTTGTCCTTGACGCCTTGCCATATAAACAATTCAAGGCTTGACCCTCCTGTCCTTAGTCTTACTATCATATTTGATCGTTCAGCTTCTGCGTCCTCCTTTTGACTCCATTTACCCTAGGAACAAACTGATCTAAGGCCTAGCTTGTGAGTACTATGATCAAAACAACTCTTAATACTTTGAAAAAAAACCTAACTACTCTAACCCTAGCCTAAGACTAACCCTACTAACTAATTGTTGTCGTTATCCTTTTTCTATTAAACTCATTGTGCAACTATCATTTTCTTATGAGCAATTGAATGGTTATTTAAGTCATTGTTTAAATGAAGTGTTAATTGTTACAATTGACTTCCACGTTACTTTAACATTTATTAAAGAAGTGATATTGTGCATCATTTCTATTATATAAACATTGACTTCATCAACATTTATTTCTCAATTGCTTATATATCAGATAGTCATTGATTATATGAAGTACTAACCAAGCGAGTAAGCTTGCATATATCTATCTCTTGTTTCTTTGTCTTGGGCAGGTACATCTCATTTTTGTTATACTTCTCTTTATTGGCTGGTTAGCCAGACTATCTGCTCGGTGGTGACTTGTGAGGGGGGAATTTATCTTTTATCCTATAATCCTTTGACTTCTCAAAATCCCAGGTCATTGGGGACGTCTCCCCTGGGCCTTACCTCCCTAAACAGAAAGAACCTTCCTATCGAGGTGACATTGGGTGGGATTGGTTCAGTTACGCCAGTTTACCTCTTTATATCTATCTTTTATCCTAACTAAAAACTGTGTGATAACAGGTACCTGACACCCTCTACAAAGGCACACATGAATGAGACACTACAACCCCTTGTATGTCATGAGCTCTATGCCCATTGAGTCTTGACCGCAACCACTTCATCCACTTTACAGGGCTTAGAGAGGGATCTCTTGGAAACTCTCCTTGAACTAGGTCAAGATCTACCCAATAGGACATGTCGTCAACTCTCCCATATTCAAGCTTGACAAGTTGCATAGTGTCTTCGAGCAGTTAGTTTCTTGATATAATGATATTAGATGCACATGCTTAGATGGATTATTTATTGATTGGATTCACTTATCATGATGCTATGACTTGATATCCTTGGAGGGCTTGCTCATTTGTCTTTGCAGGACCTAGTTGGTGGATAGTTTTGGGAAAACAAGCCTATCTTGGGATTCCATGGGGCTACAATCCCACAGGTTGGATGCCAAGGGCCCATATTCCGGATGAGAGAGATCAAACTTGAAAGGAATTAAATATGACATGGACGACATAACCTAGCCCCCACATGGTAAACATTTTTCCTAGAAGAGGAAAAACATATCTTATAGAGGCATGACATCACCTAGGGGGGTTAGGGTTTACTGGTGTGGTTGATGCATTGGCACTTGGAAATTTTGAGGAGAATTGGGCCTTGACCATGAAGGAAGTAACTTGGATACTTGACATGTGGATTTGGCAAGCCTAGACACCCTCCTCCTACACCAACGACTTGCTCCTAATGCCAAAATGTCCCTTAAAGGGGTGGCATCCTTCTAAAATTAAGGTTTTCTTATGTGAAAAAGTGAATTTTAAATGAATTACTTTGTAAAGGGGGAAAGATTAGGGGTTTTGACCCCTACTATTGTGTTTTACCCCTTAATTTATGGATAAGTCACCTTGGTGACATTTTTATAAATAAGAGATCATAAGATCTCATTTGAAATATAACTCTCCCTCATTGTGAGAGGACTTGGTCTAAAATTCTTGCTA
>ML794331.1:34482-71590 GCA_009831015.1 Picea engelmannii | reverse complement strand
ATGAGTGTGAATACGTAAATATTTTATCTTACCAAAACAAACACCAAGTCCTGGGAAATCATGAATAGTCCAACATAGTACACCATACAAAATGAAGGACCTATTTGATGGAGGACGTGATATGCCATACATTCTTATGAATTTCCATAGCAGCTGCATCTCATCAATAAAATGCGCAATATAAACATCCATGTTTTTAACTTGATGTTTTCCTGGAACAATGAGAGTCAACATAAGGTGATCCTTTCTAACACTCATCCATTGGGGAATATTGTATACTATCAATCCGAATGGCCAAACAGTGTAATTTGACCTCAACCAACAACTAACGTGCTTCTCTGCAAGTTGATGGAAACACATTCTCTTTAGGGACTTTTTAGATTTTAGTGCCCTGTAAATATAAATATAGTCAATGATCAAATGTATCTTTGTAAATTGAACTCAAACTCAGGGGAAATTCATCATCTCCATCACATTCATTCTCATAGGGTATGTAGTCCACCTTCCCCTTGTCTTTAAGAAAATTATGCATCTTTAAAGGGGTTCGTGTTCTATTACTTGTTTTCATCAAATCCTCATCTTCAGAGCTGGCATATGTGCACATATTTTTGTTATATGTATCATCTGATAAATTATCATCGCCCTCTAGGATAGAAGTCGATGATCCAGGAAACTTTAAACCAAGAACTTTATCGTGCAAGTATTCATTAAGAAAAAAAATTATTATTTAAATAATATAAAACAATGTTTAAAATAAGTATACATATTATTTATATCAAATTGGAAAATTCCTTACCACAATTCCTATTGGATTTGAATCTATTATAGGAGGCATACTACCCACTAGAAGCTCATCATCTATGTAATGTCTTTGTACAATTTCTCGTTTGAGTTGTTTCTTTCCACGACATACAAAACATCCATAAACAACAATATTCTCAAAGTATTCATCCCATGTACTATAGTCCTGACCAACCTCTTTTTTAGTGAAATCATTTGTTGTGTCCGCAAGATCCATTGTCACATCCTCTTCCACCCACTGTCCTCTACGTGATTTAACAGTTTTAGGTCCACGTCCACGTACATATCTTTTTCTTTTGCTAGTTGAATGCTCAAGCTCTACATTTTCTCCAATATCCAGCTAAAATAATCAAGAACATGCATTAATTTCTATCAAGATTGGATAATACACTATAAATTTTAATAATATTGTGAAAAAATATGGACATATCACAAAATTTCATTCGATCAATTTTTCCTAAGTTAAGTCAAAATTTGATTACCTAATGTCCCACGTCCTCCGTTGTGTCCTCATTTGATATGACATGATTTGTTTCCATGGCCTCATTTGGATCCTGTAATACACAACATAATCAATAATGTTTAGTACACCAATTATATCATTTCAACGAATATGCTATCCAACATAAAACCTCACCTTAGTCATATATTTGACATATTGATATAATGTATTGGAGTTGAAAAAAAAACAATTTTACGACCCTAGGTATATACATCAAGCCAAAATTTCAACAATAAAAGTATCCAACATCCCTATCCCACATGCCCATCCTAATTTTCAAACTTTTTCCTTGATAATAGAATCACATTTAATCACCATTCTTTTGCATTTTCAACCAATAAGTTTGACCCCAAAGGCCTCATTGAAAAAATGACTTTATCTCCTCTATGTTGTAGAATTTTTGAATTCATAAAGACCTTCCCCTTTTGGTTGAGGTTGCTTTGTCTTCTTACCTTTATTGTATCTACAGATGTCGTTGTCATATCCTCTTCCACCCACTTTCCTCTCTGTGATTTAGTAGTTCTACGTCATCCACGTCCTCTTTCCATGGCCTCCTCTTGATCCTGTTACACAACAATGACAATAATTTTTAGTATACCAATCAAATCCATTATCATCTAATAAGTTAGGGAAAATAAGGCCACAAGTTAAACTTATCTTGGGATCAAACGATAGAAAATGAGGAAAGAAATATGATGGTAGTGTGAGGGAAAGAGACATGCAAGAAGACAATTTACACGTATAATTTCAGCGTATTTCATTCACCATTACTCCTTTCATCTATTTCCCTTTCATGAAATGATCACAACAACTATGGGTTCGAAATAATCCATCTTACATTTCATTAAAAAATATCCATTCATAAAACTTGGTTACAGGCACTCAAAGTCAAGTCTACAATACTATAAACATGTTGAAGGAAAAGTTGATGCTAAACAAACTCAAACTTATACTTATCTTCAAATCATGGGATATCATTAAAATTTGAGCTATGTGTGTATTCAAACAAATCAATTCATCCCATCATAACAACAAATTAAGAGTTCGACACTATCTTCATCCATATACAACCTTCATTATACATAAAAAAGGTGCATTCAAATTCCAAAATAGAATGCACTTGAAAAATATTTGACAACCTACTACAAGGGACAACTTGTATGGATTCAACTTATTTTGTGAATAACAAAATATCTCAAATATAATATTTTCATGAATACATGAGGATTGAAATGCCTTTGCATTACATAGTACTATGCATACTTCAACAATATTTTAATAAAGTGTTATTCATAAGATTCCCATTCCAGTAGATCAAAATCAAACTCTTTTATAGTATACAATAAATTATAGGGTTTATGAAAAAATTAACAAAAATATTGAATGGATAGAGGCCATATTTATCTATCAACCCTAATTTTTATGTAAACAACATGGATGATACACTATTGAACATGTCATGGATTTTACTTAATACTATCAGGGGAAAAGTTTTCCATGGTAGAATACTCAAAAAAATCAACCATATTCACATATATTCAATGCAAATACTAGTATTGAACCACCAAATTATCATACTCACAACATTTGTGAACCTAGTGACCAAATTACCATTTATCCCATGTCTCTTATCCCTCACTTGGAAACCAAGGTATTAACTTTCATTTCAATTGCACACTAGTACTCAATTCTATAGGTCACAACCAACATGCCTAGTTCTACGAAATTTTGATAACCACCCCATAAACTCTAGAGTCACTCAACAATTTATTGAAGTAGAATATGAGGGATAACATGCAATACTATCACTCCTAGCCATAAGAAAGATATTGTAAACTCAAAAAATGATGTTTTAATGTAATTTCTTCCAAATCTAGACCATATCATCATTACTTCATCTCACTTGGGAGGTGTTTTTCCTAGAAGTAGTGAAAATATTATCAGTAATAAAATGGGACCCATAAGATAACATAAACACTCAAGGTACTAGATGATGGATGGGAGGTCTCATCACTAGCCAACCTATTATGACCATGGGCATGTAGCGGTATGACACTACCACCTATTTGGTCACCGAGCCATGGTAGTGGCTCTTAGTGGCATAGCCAAGAGAAATGGGGTCTCATCAAAATCCATCCTTCTCATTTCCATGAAATGTTTTTGGATAACATGATACCTCTGGTCATCAAGCTAGGGAAGTTGCCCTCAACTATTTCCTTGAAGCACAAGAGAAAAACATCAAAAGAAATAAAGCTAAGAGTAAAAGGAAATGAATGAGCTAGGAAATAATTGCATTTATGACAAGGTGCAACTCGCCTTCTACAAAGGAACCCACAGGTAAGACTCTACATTTCCTTGTTATTACGTGCACCAAATGCCCAAATATTTACCCCATGCCACCTCATACACTTACATGACTTGGACTAGATCTCACCTAGGAAACACACCAAAATTAAGAGAGGTTAGCTCAATAGGACACCCTGAGACCTTCTCCAAATCTAACTTGTCGAATTCCATAATGTATTTGAGCATTTGTTTGGGTTAAGGGGGGTTTGATGCACATGTTTGGGTAATTTAATTATTGGATGTGATTTGCATGCTATGATCCCTGTAACTTATGAACCCTTGGAGATCGTACTTGTTGTTTCTGCAGGACCTTACTCGGTGGACAGGTACACATGAGGGAATGATTAGCTCAGACCTTCATGGTGTTTTAAATCCCATGGATGGATGTTGAAACCCCAGCTAGTGGTAAGAAGAGATTGAAAACTTGCACCGGGAGAAAGAAGGGCATTGCCTTTGGAGGCACCCAAGCAGACCTAGACAGAGGGGATCCTCCTTTTCCCACATGGACGTTATCCCTTGAGGGCCCTGGTCGTCACCATGATATCCCTGGACATCATCCAGAGCTAGGGTTTCATCTTGGATGACATTTATGAGGCATTGACACATATGGGTAGAATTTCAGGCCTTTGGAGGCCCAACATTTTACCTTCCCTGCTCAGTGTTCCATACTTGGGGCTCTACGTCACCCTATATGGGAGTGATGTCAACCCTGGAGTGATTTTTAGATGAAAATTAATTTTATTTTTTCCAGATTTAATTTGTGTAAAAAATTGGCAAGGTCGGCCCAATAATTATGAACATAAATTAATTTTAGGTTAAATTTTGTATAAATAAGCAAAAAGTGACATTCATTTTCATAACAACTTGTCATTGGAGACAAAAGGTCTAAAATATGTGCCCTATTAGGGTTATTGGCTGAAATTGTGAGGCGTCACTCGTGTTTAAGGCTGATTTTTTCAACTTGGATCTATTTGGAAGTTTTATGGTGATCTTGCTTGGTATTCTCATGATTATTCTTGGTGCAAGTAAGTGAAATATGCATTTTGTCATCTATTGAATGGTTTATTGTATGGTTTTATTTTCTCATACAAGATTATGAAATTGCATGGTGTATTTAATGCTTGAAGTAAGAAACTTAAGTTGCTACTTTCTTACTTTTTATTTGCCAAGCTTTTCATTGAATTGATCTAGTAATTAGTGAAACCCTAGAGCCCTTAATTGCTAGCACTCTAAGGGTTTGGACTTAGTTATTGTTGCATAAGTTTTACTCCATAAAAAGGCTAAGGAGAGCAAGGCACTACGGCCTAGAATTTCCTACACCCTAGCATCTTGTCTCTTGAGGTCAAATCCTAGGAGGACTAAAGTTACTACTTCTCCTCTGATTTTTCCCTCTTAGACTTTTGTGCATCATCATAAATAATTTGCATCCTTAGAAGAAGCCATCCTCTTTGACTCCATTACCCTTGAAGGCACTATTCCTCTTCTCTTACTCTTTCACTTCATACTCTACTAATTCGCTAACCTAGTCTGGAATACTAACAACTAATTTGTTGTTGTCATAATCATTGCTAAAGCTATCATTTTGCAGCTTATATTAGCCTACTAACCATCTAAGTCATCCCAGAATTTGTATAAGGAAAGGTACTATCAATAAGTGTTAAAGTGTATGATTAATTGCCTTCTTAGAGTGAAAATTCTGAAGTTGGTACCACTGTCATAAGATGTTGTTACAGCCATTGTTGCACCCCTTAACATCCTAAAATCATCCATAAAACCATTGGGCATTTGTACTAAGCAATCCACAATCATTGTATATTGAAGAAGTGTCTTATTTATTTATTATAGTACTTTTATGAAGTGGTTTCATTGATGTCATCATCATTAATTATTGTTGTTATAAATGTTTGGACAACCATTTAAGTCATTTATTGACTTGTATTTATCTTGAAAAGTGTGAGTGACAAAGCATTATCAAGTTTGCAAGACTCTTTTATCTCTTCCTTGTCATCATAACTTGCACCTTTCAAGATACATTGTTGCTACTATAATCTCACTTTTATTGTATGGTAAGTTGTTCAGGAAGCACATAATTTGTTAAAGAAGTCATTGATTATAACTTATGCTACTAAGGTTTGATGTTTCATTAGTAAAGGGAAGGTACAAATCCATTTTCATTTCCCCTTGTCCTTTTAAGCTTCACCAAGTGACTTCTTTTGTTGAGTGACCTACAGAGAGGGGTGGGTCTTCACTATACCTTTTTTCCCTTCATCAACCAACTGGGTCCTAGCTGGATGTCTCCCTTGGAGTGAGTTTTTCTTCCTCCTAAAGAGAAAGAGGTACCCTATTGAGGTGACAGTGATAGGGTTAGCTCTTTGTTATGTCAATATAGGAATACTTTACTTTAGGCTTTGGGAAAGTATAGATTGTGCGATAACATTTTTGGCAATGTTGCCAGGGAATATCGAGTCAATTTTCCTTGAAAAACACTTTTTTGGTAATCCTTTATCCAAATCCCTTACTTCACCAAGATTATCTGGAAACTCCATTGAGGGTGATTCCCTCTTTTCCCTTTAATGATCCCTAGAAGGATTATTTTTCAACTCCACTAATGAAAAATCCAACCATGGCTTCTCAATGGGACCCAAGTAATTTTAAACCCTTAGATATGAGTGAAAGTTCAGGTTACCCTCGAAAAATGCCTCCGAGGTATGAAAATTGGCTCCCTAGATTCACTGGTAATGATGGGGTTAGGGACAAAAATCACAGGGATAATTTTTGGTCTTTCTTTCAACTCTACCCTATCAATGATGATGCTGAAGATTTGGCAATGAAATATTTTTCTTCCACTCTTCATGGCAATTCTAGGAAATGGTATGATAATCTCCCTGATGCTAGCATCACATCTATGGACCAGTTAGAAGAAAAATTTCTTGATAAATGGAGTATTAAATTAGAATATATCCACATGCTAATAAAAATACTCAAGTACATGAAACAAACTAAGAATGAGAGTTTCAAGGAATTCCATACTAGGTTTGAGAATTTGCTACAACAAATTCCTAGAAGCCATCATCATGAAGACAAGTACCTCATTTACCTCTATACCAATGCACTCTTAGTGCAATTAGGGTTTCTTCTTAGTGAAAAAGGGCCAATAAAAATCCAAGAATCTTATCACATGGCTATACAAATCGAGGAAAATATCTCCTTGTTCAAGGGAGAACGCCTATTTACTCTAGAAATCAAAGTTAATGACCCTAAAGATACCCTAGATACTCTTAGTCTGGAGAGATTAGTTTCCCTTGAGATCTTTTTTGGTAAATTCCAGGAAAGAAGGGAACAAGTCATCAAACAACAAGAGGTTGAGGAGAGGGATCCTAATGAAGGTTTCCAATCCCATGATGAAGAGCAAAAATTTACTCATTCTTCTACCAAGGATAATGAAGACCTAGTTGAAGAGCGAGAGCCTGAAGATATCAAACATGATGATGAAGTATTAATGTGTTCTCCTCCCTCCAATGAAGGCATTTGATATCCTATTCCTCCTGCACAAAAAGAAGAGGATTAGATTAGTCACTTTCCTTTTCAGGTTTTTGACGAGACCCCATTCTATGATTCAAAAGGTGAAGAAGAAAGGGAATCATTGGACAAGATAGAACCTATGTATTATGAAGATAAAGATGTAGGGGAAAATCCTGAGGATGAAGCACTGATGTTTTCTATTTCATTTGATGAATTCATCTAAGTCTTCGACTCTCCTACACAACAAGAAGTGAATACAGTAAGTTATTTCCCTTTCCAAGATTTTGAAGATGCTTTATTTTGTGATTTGGAAAGTGAATAATGGTTATAGGAACCCTTGGATGTTTTAAGCCCTTCCTGTTACAATAAAGGTAATGACATGGTTGATAATATTGATGAGTTCATACACATTGGGAAATGTAAATGGGATGTGAGTTGGTATGATGGGGATCCCATTTACGACATTGAGGGTCATTTCCAAAGGTTTCCTTTACAACCATCATATGAGGTTACTACTAATTTTGACATTTGGCAACAAGGAGATGATGTAGTGGTATATGTTTTCCAAGCACCCAAGGGTGACCTAGTTCTATTTTCTCCTAATGATTTCCAGTCACACCTTGAGGATTTTGATGAGTATTCTTTTGAGCACTTGGATTTATTCTATGAAGAATATTATCAACCACTGTTGTGCTCAGATCATGATCAGGGTAAGGACGTTGTGTTCCTAAAGCAGGATACTTGTGAAAAGGTTTTCCATCTCCCTTCGATTACTTTACCTCATTATGTCACTAAGGATGAATTTGGGAAACATGTCCCTTTTCCCAAGTTTTCTCTAGGGAAGAGCCTTCTTTTAGAATTCAAGGGTAGGTTGAATACCTGAAGAAGAAGTTTTGTATCTCAGTTTTTCAACTTTCCCCTAAAAAATTGCCAATCATCCTCTAGGTTCTTGCTATTCCCTTCCCATACCTCAGGATGTGATGATGTCCATGGTAGACAACCTTCAAACTCTTTGAGTTAGTCTTTTGAGCCTTTGATTTTTCATGATCCCTTTCTGAGATCAATTGAGCACTTTCCTAGAAGTGTAACTTGGAATAATGTTGTCCCTCCCTCCCACCTCCATGAGATAGACTTCACAATTTCCTATGATATGATGTATTCCCTAACTCGTGTTATTTTTGTGCTTGACTTGTCATTGTTTTGGTTTATGATGAAGCACAGAGGCAGGTATTATGAGGTATTTCTAGGATTGTTTCACTAGTTATATGACTACACCTAGCATTCAACCAAAAACTAAGTAGAGGTAGGTAGGAATTTTCATCCATTGTATATACCATTTTCATATCATGTTAGCATAGTTTTAGTTTCATTTTCATGTTGTCTTGATTCATTATGTATATATGTATGCTCATAATCATATGTTAGACTAGAGAGGCTTTCATTTCTTTTATCATATATGGAAGAAGGGGTGATATCACCACCCTAATGATTATTGATATATTTTGTTGAGATTTAGCAGGCACATGTCTGATCCATAAAGATTTCGGTGGCCTCCCACCTATTCCAACTGGCTCATTTTGGCAGTTTTCTAATTTGGCAGTTTTTTTCCTAGTTTTTGGGTCCTTGACTTCTGGGGTCATTTTGAGGTCGTAAACAACATTTTTAGGTATCGCCACAATTAGGCTATAGAGAAAGTCAAATTCTAACAACAACATGAGAATTCCTCGGATGGACGTTTCCAACGGGCTATTGTGCACCTAAAACGGAGATCGTATGCAAAAGTTACAACCCCGAGAAGTTGATGTACTAGCTTACCCAAACAGGGCCCACATGACTTTTGGCACTTCATCTCCTAGGGTTAGGTTATTGGATGTCTAGGGTTTTTGACATTCTTGTTTATTGTAAAAAGGCCTTCAAAGCCTCATTTTAATCATCTTCTTGCGAATGAGCACAACCGTCACATCTCTTCTCAAAGATAAGCCGCCACCATTCTAGCAAGCTTGTTTTCTGTTGCATTTTACAGATTCAGCTTATTTCCTTATTGAATAGAAACCGATTTTACTATATATATGTTACTCTATGTTAAGAATATTTTGATAATAATATGTATTCATTTCGTTATGCTCATAAAATTTGGATCAGTGGTATCAAAGCAGTCTACTCCTTGTCATTATTAATGCGTGTCCCCAACGAGGTCAAGGTACAAATAATTGCGTCTCGAGCTTGTTTCTCTAGAGGAAAAAATCTCTCGCACGCCCAAACGACCTCTCATGGTGGGAGAAAAGAAATATGACAGGACAAGAGATCCCTTCAAAATGTTTCTCAAGGAATCCGTCACACAAGAGAGGAACAAGATGATGGATAGTTTTGCACAAATCCTTCGGCGACTACTAATAAGTGATGCATCTTCCTCAAACAGAGGCGCCACCCCCTTCAAGGTACAAATCAACTTCAATATTCCTAGATTTGAAGGTCAGATAGACACAGATGATGTAGACAAATGTTTGAATCTGCTAGAAGGGTATTTCTCTGTCCATTACTTCTCGAATAGAGAAAATATTACTTTTGCACTCCTCAAAGTCATTCCCCATGTCAAGGATTGGTGGGAAACTTTCTATGAGAAAAAGGAAACAGAGGAACCCTCATTATTTACAATTGAGGTCACCTAGGAATCCTTCAGGGATGTTATTAAGGAACACTACTATCCTGTTGGAAGTTATGACAACCTGTACACAAAATGGACCACACTACAACAGGAAAGAGACCAAGGAGTTCTCGAGTTCACAAATATCTTCCATACCTTGTGCACCAAGTTGGGTATTAAATATTATGAGTGACATCTGGTTCTCAAGTATCACGGTGGTATGCATAGATACATACAAACCAAAATGGAGTTTCTTGACATCTTATCCTTGGGCACGGCCTATCGATATGCCATCAAAATAGAGCATAAGCTCAAACAAATGACACAAAAATTTGGGCCTAGGAACTCCTCACAACAAAAGCTAGGAAAGGGTAGAGCTAACCCGCAGAACAAGGGACAAAGAAAATACGGACATCCTCAGGACAAATAGTCTAGGCCGCAAGCAAATAAGGACACCAAAAAGACAAATAAATATATTGGGAAGTGGTGCGACTTCCATAAGAGCCCCTGGCACAACATGGTTGATTTCTGCTCAAAGCAGTTGCTGGTGGCTGAGGTGAAATCCTATGAATCAGATGCGGGTTTGGAATCTAAGTCAGAACTAGAAAGGGGGAGACAGATCATTGACGCCAAATCTAGTGCTACCATTTCTATCACCAAGCTCCAACCCGATGAACCAGACAAGCCAGAGGAAGGTGAGTGCATTTTTCATTCACAGATGTGGGTGAAGGGTACCCCACTGAACTTCATCATTGATAGCGGTAGCCATAAGAACCTCATCTCAGCATAGGTTTTCAAGTGACTCGCCTTGCCGACAACGCCGCACCCGCAACCCTACACTATCAGATGGCTATGCCAAGGAAGCGACATCTATGTCAGCCAATAATGTCCCCTGTCATATGACATCAAGCCCTTCAAAGAAGATGTATTGTGTGATGTTTCCCCTCTCGAAGTTTGTAATGTTCTTTTGGGCCAACCATATTTATGGAAATATCATGTTGTATATGAGTCTAAGCTTTGTATTGTTATTATTACTTTGAACAAGAAATTGTACATGATACCCAAGGCATTCCTACCTAGTTCTATTTCCTTGATCTTTGTCAAGCAATGTAGGAATGTCATCTCTCGGACAGGGAAGTTTGTCTTCTTTGTGATTCACTCTCAGAATGAGAAAATATCACAACCACATCCAGGGTCTCTACGACTGACCTCTTCACATAGTAGAAGCAAGTGGATAAGGTCATGTTATGCAGGAGCATCACCAGCAGCAAGCGAGAGCGAAGGCGAAAGACAGCTGGGACAAACGCCAACGCATTTTGCACATGTTGAAAGTTCTTTTGAAAGTTTAAATGTGAAAATATTAATGTAATAGTTAAGAGAAGGCGTACCTACATATTGTAAACAAATCATGAACGATTCGCTCTCATCTGTAGTAAGTAGAGGCATTTATGCATAATTAATGAAAGTAGGTAGGTTTGAATGCAGATTAGACAGTTGAGGAAGTAGGAGGGAAAACCGACTATAGACACCCACATCTGGTATCATTGTATAATTATCAATCAATTGTAAGCATAGAGCACAGAAGAGAGAGTTCTAGCAGGAAGTTGTAAGAGAAGAACCCATGTACATAAGTTTTGAATTAATATAAAGAGCTTTGATTCAGACTCATGGTGTTATGATGCTTTCTGTGTGTACATGCTGAATGATATGCTTATGGTTGTTTACTCTCTCTGTTATGCATTTGATTTAATACTGTGTGAATGTATGATTTCATGTTGAATGTTGAAGTCTGAGAGAGAGAGAATGAGTTTCAATTGTTTCTCTTCCTGAGTAAGAGAAGTTTCTACAAGGAGTACAATGAAATCATCCACAAGGAGTGCGTCGACAAGGTTTAGAGTTTATCTCTGAAAGCTCAGGAGAGATACCGTTGTTCTCATTTCCGCATAAGTGAAGGAGAAGCACAAAAGCTGTGCAAGGTGTGCGTAGGCTGGTTGAAAGTTCAGAACTTATCAACCAAGAGAAGACTTGAAGGACTGTTGTTGCAGAGGAAATGCACAGAGTCATGAGTTCAAATACCCAGAAGTATTTGATAGATTTCCGCAAGGAGTGCGTGCAGGAATTCTTGCGAGACTGGAAGTTACTGGAGGAAGCTCAGGAGGGTTGAAACCTTCAAAGTATTCAAAGGAAGACGAAGGTCGAATTCATCCAGCAGAAGTTAAGTTCCAGTGGAAGACCTTGGTTCATTTCACAAAAGTTGTTAAGTAAGGAACGAACAGTCAGAATTCTCCGTGGAGAATTCGTGAAGTCCCGAGGGTTGTTAGATCTTGTAGAGGAGTAAGGGGAGTTATGACGAGTGTTTTTCAAAGCATAAGTTCAGGAGAAATAGGGACATTGGATCCAAGACAACGAGGGTCGTTGGATCACTCGTGAAGTCTCATTTCGGAGTTCGGAGGTTTGAAGGGGCAGAAGAATTCGCGTCAGAACTAGAGGATGACAAAGTGACAAGTGGCGCACTTGTTGCCAGGTGGAGTCAAACTCCGTTGACTATTTTCGGGGTTTCGTGGGTTGGAGAACCAAGAGCTTGGCATCAAGAGTCGCGAAATCATGAAGTGAAAAATTCTGAAAAGGTGGAAAGTTCTGTTGTGGGGCCAGCATTTGATAGTGTGTCAGAATTCAACATTTTGGCATTCGGGAAGACAAGAGGTAAGGGATTCGTTGTTCTGAGATTCTCGAAATCGTGAAACATGATAAGGCATGCAAGAGGAGGACGTGGCGACATTTTGGAGATTCGTCATTTCGGGTTTCGGCATTTGGAAGGCCGGGAACTTGAC
This sequence comes from Picea engelmannii, assembly GCA_009831015.1. NCBI lineage: Eukaryota > Viridiplantae > Streptophyta > Pinopsida > Pinales > Pinaceae > Picea > Picea engelmannii. Next base: position 58,944 of record ML794331.1, on the reverse strand, counting down.
GACACGTATCGCGAAGTCGCGATCCCCGAAATCCTGAATTTAGAAAAAGGGCACGACGTTATTTTGTCTCAAGGGGATTGAGTTGGCGCCTGGTGTTTGTCCATGCAATCTCAGCTCATAAGGACCTATGGATCAATTAGTTGAAGGTTCCGATAGGGATCCAAAAGAGCCACTTCGACTCAGAAAGGGAGATTTGAACGATCCTATGTGCGGATCTCAACCTGCTAGTTGGGGGTCTGCGTCAAGTTTGGTATCAGAGCCTAGAACAATTTCTTTACTTTTTGTAGTAGAGAAAAGATAAATTTCTCAGCCATGCCACTGAGGAGAAGAGATAGACCAATGCCTGATCCAGCAGTGGAAAGGGAAATGCATGAGCTATGTACCAGGCTTGATGCCATGGAGACAGCACAGAGGCACACAGTCGAAACTGGGGATATCAGTGAGGCTGACAGTGAAAATGAAGCTAGACATGGAGAAGAATTCGCAGTCGAAGATGCTGTAGACGAACGCTTATTCAGGGATTTTGCGAGGATAGGTGCCAGGGTAAAAATGGAGATTCCCATGTATGAAGGGAACCTGAATGTTGAAGAGATTCTAGACTGGATTAGAGCTCTGGATAAATACTTCGATTATGAGGATGTCGAGGAAGACAGGAAGGTCAAACATGCTGTCACAAGACTTAAAAGGCATGTAGCATTATGGTGGGATGAACTGTAGGCCGATAGACGCTGCAAAGGCAAGCAGAAAATCAAGAGTTGGGATAGAATGGTTGCGAAGATGAAAGCAAAATTCATCCCCAAGGATTATCAAATCACTCTGTTTCGGAGGATGCAGAACTTGAGACAGAAGCTGATGTCAGTAAAGGAATACACTGAAGAATTCTACAAATTAAACATCAGAGTAGGTCATCGGGAGAGCGATGATGAAAAGGTTGCCAGGTATATGAATGGTCTGAGATATGACATCCAAGATGAGATGAGCATGATGATCATTCAGACTGTAGAAGATGCTTATCAGATGGCTCTGAAAGATGAAGAAAAACTGAGCCAAAAGCAAGGTCAAAGAGGTCGAGGAAGAAGTCAAGCTAGAGGCAAACCAATTGCCCAAGACAGGAATCAGAAACCTCAAGAAGAGGGGAAGAAACCTCAAAATCAGCATGACAGAGGAGGAAGCTCACAGAGGGGACAGTATGCTGATAGGAATACTTTTCCTCGAACCAGAGGAAGAGGAAGAGGCAGAGGTGGAGAAATAAAATGCTTTACTTGCAGAAAAAATGGACACAAATCCTATGAATGTCTAGATAGAAAGAAAGAAGGAGGTGAAACTCACATTGTTGAAGCAAAAGGATGGAATGTTGAGGCAGAAGATGCTGAGGGCGGAAGATCATTGATGATGAGAAAAGTTCTCTTGAAGCCAGAGAAAGAGGTAGAGAACCCAACCCAAAGGAACAGACTTTTTCAGACTGCTTGCAAGACCAAAGACGGGGTATGAAAAGTTGTCATGGATAGTGGTAGCATAAACAATCTCGTTTCTACAGAGATGGTAGAAAAGTTGGAGATGGAGACTATTGTACATCCAAGCCCATACAGAGTTTCATGGCTACAAAAGGGACATCAGGTAAATGTCACTAAACAATGTTTAGTTGAATTTAAAATAGGAGGATATAAGGATGAAATATTATGTGATGTCATTCCCATGGATGTTTGTCATCTATTGCTAGGTAGACCATGGAAATATGACATGAATGTAGTTCATGATGGGAGAAAGAACACATACACCCTAGAGAAGAATGGGAGAACTCACATGTTGTTGTCGATTAAGGATAAAGAAGTGAAACCAAAGACAAGCAACACTGTACTTCTCATGAGTGGGAAGGAACTTCTTAAGGAGGTTAAGAAGAAGGAAGATACACAATTCATTGTGGTCAGGAATCCTAAAATTGTTTTGACCAGTACAAGAGTGGATTATTTACCAGAGGAAATCCAGCAGCTACTGGAAGAGTTTGTTGATATAGTAGTGGACGAACTACCTCGTTCGTTGCCACCAATCAGAAGTATAAGTCATCACATCGATATTATACCTAGAGCTAGTTTACCAAACAAAGCAGTGCATAGATTGACGCCCCATGAGAATGAAGAGGTCAAGAGACAAGTCCAGGACTTAATGGACAAAGGGTTGATTCGTGAAAGCTTGAGTCCATGCATTGTTCCAACAGTGCTCAGCCCAAAGAAAGATGGAGGCTAGAGGATGTGTACAGACTCAAGGGAAATCAACAAGATTGCCATCAAATATAGATTTCCTTTGCCAAGGATGGATGATTTGATGGATTGCTTGAGTGGAGCAATTTTTTTTTCAAAGATTGATTTGAAAAGCGGATATCATCAAATCCGAATGAGAGAAGGTGATGAATGGAAGACAACATTCAAGACAAATGAAGGTTTGTATGAATGGCTTGTTATGTCGTTTGGCTTAACAAACGTGCCCAGTACTTTTATGAGATTGATGAACTAAATCCTGAAGGATTTCATAGGGAAATTCGTCATTGTATATCTTGATGATATATTGATTTTCAGCAAAACTGAAGCAGAGCACTTAAAGCATTTAGCTACAGTAATGAGGAGATTGCAGCAAGAGAAGTTGCTGATAAATGTGAAGAAATCATCATTTATGAGGACATAACTCATTTATTTGGGTGTTGTTATCTCTGCAAATGAGTTAAATATGGATCCAGAAAAGGTGGATGCGATTAAAAATTGGCCATCGCCAAAAAGTGTATTTGAGGTTCGAAGCTTCCATGGATTAGCTAGTTTCTACAGGAAATTCATCCAAAATTTTAGTGGGATTAGCGCACCGATGATGGACACGGTGAAGAAAAGACACAAATCTTTTCATTGGACAGAGGAAGCAGAGAAGAGTTTCAACTTGCTGAAGAAAAAGATTACTAAACAACCAATTCTGGTGATGCCAGATTTTAGTAAGACATTTTAGGTCAAATGTGACGCAAGTGGGTTTGCAATTGGAGCAGTCTTGAGCCAAGATGATAGACCAATCGCATACTTCAGTGAGAAACTGAATGAAGCGAAGATTAAGTACTCCACATATGACAAGGAATTTCATGCAGTCATACAAGCGCTGAAAAATGGAGACATTATTTGGTTCCTAAAGAGTTTGTTTTGTACAGCGACAATCATGCTTTGCAATTCGTGGCTCAACAGGAGAAGTTGAACCAAAAGCATGCAAAATGGGTTGAATATATGCAAAATTTTACTTTTGTAATTAAACATATTTCTAGTACTGCTAACAAAGTTGTTGATTCTTTGAGCAGGAAATGTTTGCTTATGTAGGAGTTCAGAGTCAAAACATTGGGTTTTGATAATCTCAAAGAAATGTACAGAGACGATCCAGACTTTAAAGAGGCGTATGACGCGTCTGGGAATCCAATTCTTAGGGACAGAAGCCAATGGACCGAATATATGATCCAAGATGGATTATTATTCAGGGGCAATCAATTATGTATTCCAAAATGCTCCATGAGGGAGAATCTGCTGAAAGAAAAACACAGTGGAGGATTGGCTGGACATTTCGGTCATGACAAAATGTTCTCAAAATTGAATGGCTCATATTTTTGGCCAGGAATGAGGACAAATGTCAAAATATTTGTGGACAGATGTAGAATTTGTCAGCACACAAAATGGAAAAGGCAAAATACAGGGTTATACCAGCCATTACCCATACCTGAGAGGTCGTGGGATGTCGTAAGCATGGATTTCATATTGGGGCTGCCAAGAACGCAAAGAGGATTTGATCCAATCTTTGTGGTGGTAGACAGATTTTCAAAAATGGCACATTTTATACTATGCCAGAAAACCAGCGACGCAACTCATATTGCGAACCTGTTTTTCAAGGAAGTTGTTAGACTTCACGGCTTGCCAAGGAGTATTGTGTCTGATCGAGATACTAAGTTTGTTGGACATTTCTGGAGGACTTTATGGAAGAAGCTAGGGACAAATTTGTCATTTAGCTCAACTTATCATCCTCAGACGAATGGACAGACATAAGTTGTGAACAGGAGCATGGGAGATTTATTGATGAGCCTAGTGACTGAACACCACAGTCAGTGGGATCATATTCTGCCACAGGTGGAATTTGCTTACAATGATTCAATCAATAGGAGCACATGGCAGAGTCCATTCCAAATTGTGTATGGAATGCATCCAAGAGGAGTTTCTGAATTGAAGGATTCAGAACAGAATGAATTCAGGAGTGCTAGTGCAGAGGACTTTGCAGAAGTGATGAAGGAGCTTCACACCCGAATTAAGGAGAGATTGCAGAATTCGAGTCAAGAATACAAGCGCAGAGCAAATCGACATAAGCAAGAACTTCAGTTTGAAGTTGGTGATATGATTCTTGCACATCTGAGGAAAGAAAGGTTCCCAAGGGGAACATACAACAAGCTGAAAATGAAAAAGATTGGACCATGCAAAGTCATGAAGAAATTTGGGGCAAATTCATATGAGATCGAATTACCCGATGCGATCGAAATTTCACCGATATTCAACATCTCAGATTTGTACCCTTACAGAGTTGAAGAAGTAGGAGCAGACAATGAATAGACAAAGGTTCAATGAATAAAACAAATGCCTTTAGCTGAAAATCCACAGATGGAAAGAATACTTGATAAAAGAATCAACAAGAGGACCAGGAGGAAATAGTATTTTGAATACTTGGTCAAGTGGAAGGGACATCTAGTTGAAAATGCCAGCTGGGAAGATGAAGCAGAAATTTAGAAGCATGGGCAGATCGTGCAAGAGCTCATGAACAGGAGTTCATGAAAATTTTCAAGCGAGGGAGTATGATGCAGGAGCATCGCCAGCAGCAAGCGAGCGTGGAGGCGGAAGACAGCTGGGACAAACGCCAACGCATTTTGCACATGTTGAAAGTTCTTTTGAAAGTTTAAATGCGCAAATATTAATGTAATAGTTAAGAGAAGGCGTACCTACATATTGTAAATAGATCATGAGCGATTCGCTCTCGTCTGTAGTAAGTAGAGGCATTTATGCATAATTAATGAAAGTAGGTAGGTTTGAATGCAAATTAGACTATTTAGGAAGTAGGAGGGAAAACCGACTATAGACACCCTCATATGGTATCATTGTATAATTATCAATGAAATGTAAGCATAGAGCACAGAAGAGAGAGCTGTAGAAGGAAGTTGTAAGAGAAGAACCCATGTACAAAAGTTCTTAATTAATATAAAGAGCTTTGATTCAGACTCATGGTGTTATGATGCTTTCTGTGTGTACATGCTGAATGATATCATTATGGTTGTTTACTCTCTCTGTTATGCATTTGCTTTAATACTATGTGAATGTATGATTTCATGTTGAATGTTGAAGTCAGAGAGAGAGAGAATGAGTTTCAATTGTTTCTCTTCCTGAGGAAGAGAAGTTCCTACAAGGAGTGCAGTGAAATCGTCCGCAAGGAGTGCATCGACAAGGTTTAGAGTTTATCTTTGAAAGCTCAGGAGAGATATCGTTGTTCTCATTTCCATAGAAGTGCAGGTGAAGCACAAATCGATGCAAGTTGTATGTAGGCTGGTTGAAAGTTCAGAACTTATCAACCAAGAGAAGACTTGAAGGACCGCTGTTGCAGAGGAAGTGCGCAGAGTCGTGAGTTCAAATACCCAGAAGCATTTGATAGATTGTCGCAAGGAGTGCGTGGAGAAATTCTTGCGAGACTTGAATTTACTGGAGGAAGCTCAAGAGGGTTGACACCTTCAAAGTATTCAAAGGAAGACGAAGGTCGAAGTCATCCAGCAGAAGTTAAGTTTCAGTGGAAAAACCTTGGTTCATTTCACAAAAGTTGTTAAGGAAGGAATGGACGGTCAGAATTCTCCGTGGAGAATTCGCGAAGTCCCAAGGGCCGTTAGATCTTGCAGAGGAGTAAGGGAAGTTACGGGGATTGTTTTTCAAAGCATAAGTTCAGGAGAAATAGGGATGTTGGATCCAAGCCGACGAGGGCCGTCGGATCACTCGTGAACTCTCATTTCAAAGTTCGGAGGTTTGAAGGGGTAGAAGAATTTGCGTCAGAACTAGAGGATGGGGAAGTGACAAGTGGGGCACTTGTTGCTAGGTGGAGTCAAACTCCGTTGACTATTTTTGGGGTTTCGTGGGTTGGAGAAGCGAGAGCTTGGCATCAGGATTCTTGAAATCACGAAGTGCGAAATTCTGAAAAGGAGGAAAGTTCCGTTGTGGGGCCAACATTTGATAGCGTGTTGAAATTTAGCATTTCGGCATTTGGGAAGATGAGAGGTAAGGGATTCATTGTTCTGAGATTCTCAAAATCGCGAAACGTGACAAGGCATGCAAGAGGAGGACGTGGCGACATTTTGGGGATTCGTCATTTCGGGTTTCGGCATTTGGAAGGCCAGGAACTCAACGATAGGTATCGCGAAGTCACGATCCCCGAAATACCGAATTTAAAAAAAGGACACGACATTCTTTTGGCCTAAGGGGATTGAGTTGGCGCCTGGTGTTTGTCCATGCAGGATCAACTCATAAGGACCTGTGGATCAATTAGTTGAAGGTTCTGATAGGGACCCAAAAGAGCCACTTCGACTCAGAAAGGGAGATTTGAATGATCCTGTGTGCGGATCTCGACCTGCGGGTTGGGGGTCTGCATCATCATAGAAGAATACTCATATATCTTCTCCTTACCTACCGGGTTACCTCTACATTGTCAGGTCAAGCACCCCATCGTTCTGACCCCCAGTGCTCCACTACCCAATGGGCCAGTCTATCGTCGCTCTCTGTTAAAGAATGAGGAGATAAAGCGGAAGATCCAAGAAATTATCCACAAGGGGAACATCCATCCCATCTCATCACCTTGCAGAGGCCCAATCGTGTTGGTACAGAAGAAATATGGAACCTGACGAATTTGCATTGATTATCGGGCCCTAAATAAAATCACAGTCAGAAACCGGTACCTGATTCCCCAAATCGACGACCTCCTTGATTAGATCACGGGGACCAAATACTTTAGTAAGATTGATTTGAAGTCTGTGTACCACCAGGTCCTGATAGAACAAACAGATGTATGGAAGACGACCTTCAAGTCAAAGGAAGGTATTTTTGAATGTTTGGTCATGCCCTCACAGCAAAAGCCAGGAAAGGGCAGCCCCAACCCACAGAACAAGGGACAAAGCAAAGACGCACATCCTCATGACAACTAATCTAGGCCACAAGCAAAGAAGGAAACTGAAAATACAAAGAAAGATACTAGGAAGTGGTGCGACTTCTATAAGAGCCCCTGGCATAACACGGTTGATTTTCGCTCAAAGAATTTGCTAGTGGCTGAGGTGAAATCCTATGAATCTGATGTGGGTTTGGACTCTAAGTCAGAACTAGAAAGGGGGAGACAAATCATTGACGTAGAAGCTAGTGCTACCATTGCAACCACCAAGCTCAAGCCCAATGAACCAGAAAAGCCAGAGGAAGGTGAGTGCCTTTTTCATTCACATATGTGGGTGAAGGGTACCCCACTGCACTTCATCATTGATAGCGGTAGCTAGAAGAACCTCATCTTAGCATAGGTTGTCAAGTGACTCGCCTTGCCGACAACACCACACCCGTAGCCCTACACCATCAGATAGCTATGCCAAGGAAGTGACATCTACGTCAGCCAACAATGTCCCCTATCATATGACATCAATCCCTTCAAAGACGATGCATTGTGTGATATTTCCCCTCTTGAAGTTTGTAATGTTCTTTTGGGCCAACCATATTTATGGAAATGTCATGTTGTATATGAGTCTAAGCCTCGTAGTGTTATTATTACTTTGAACAAGAAATTGTATAGGATACCTGAGGCATTCCCACCTAGTGTTATTTCCTTGATCCTTCTTAAGAAATGCAGGAAGGTCATCTCTCGGACAGGGAAGTTTGTCTTCTTTGTGATTCATTCTCAGAATGAGTGAATATCGTAGCCACATCCAGGGTCTCTGCGACTGACCTCTCCAAAGAGTAGAAGCAAGTGGATAAGGTCGTGGAAGAATACTTAGATATCTTCTCCTCACCTACCGGGGTACCTCTGCATTGTCAGGTCAAGCACCCCATCGTTCTGACCCCCAGCGCACCGCTACCCAATGGGCCAGTCTACCGTCGCTCTTTGTTAAAGAATGAGGAGATCAAGTGAAAGATCCAAGAAATTATCCACAAGGGACACATCCATTCCATCTCATCGCCTTGCGGAAGCCCAATCGTGTTGGTATAGAAGAAATATGGAACCTGACAACTCTGCATTGATTACCGAGCCCTAAATAAAATCACAGTCAGAAACTGTTACCTGATTCCCTGAATCGACGACCTCCTTGATTAACTCACGGGGGCCAAATACTTTAGTAAGATTGATCTAAAGTATGTCTACCACCAGGTCCCGATAGAATAAACAGATGTATGGAAGACCACCTTCAAGTCAAAGGAAGGTCTTTTTGAATGGTTGGTCATGCCCTTTGGTTTGAAAAATGCTCCAACCAATTTCATGAGGATGATGGACGATATCCAGCAACCATTCACCAATACCTTTTTAGTGGTGTATCTGTATGACTTACTCATTTACAACAAGACTTGGGAAAAACACTTTCAGCATATTCAACAGGTTCTGCAAACCTTGCGGCAACACAATCTATACGCTAACTTGGAAAAATGCTTCTTCGGCATGGGTAGGGTCCATTACCTAGGCTACATCATTGATCACAATGGCGTACATTTGGATCCAACCAAGATCCAAGTCATCCATGACTAGCCAGCCCCAACCACACTCACTGAGCTTCAGAGCATTTTGGGCCTTGCCAATTTCTACTGCAGGTTCGCGTTGGGATTATCCCATATTGCATGGGCCCTCATCCAAGTAACCAGGGGTGGTGGTAAGGTGGAATTTGTGTGGGACCAGTCCCAACAACAAGTGTTCGATGATTTGAAGCAGCGCTTGTGCTCAACCCCGGTACTTTCACTACCGGACCTGCAACAACCCTTTGAGATCGAGATAGATGCTTTAGAATATGTTATGGGCATCATTCTCAATCAGCACGACCACCCCGTGGCCTATCATAGTGAGACACTATCACATGTTTTCCGTAAGTACCCTACTTACGACAAAAAAATGTACTCCATTGTGAAAGCCTACTGTTAGTGCAGACATTACATTCTTGGGAAGGAGACAGTCATCCACATTGATCATAAGCCACTAAATTTCATGCAGACTCAAGGAAAATTTTAGAATGACACGCCAATAAAAGTGGTCCACATACTTGCAGCAATTCCACCTCAACATCAAGTATAAAATAGGAAGCATCAATTGCGTTGTTGATTACCTCAGTAGACTGCCAGTCGCGTCACTCACCACGGTGCTAGAATCTTGTGGCCATGAGACCTCTCGATGGCCCCAACTCTATGAGACAAACTTGAACTTTTCCACCACCTACCAAATGTTGGGTGCAAACATAGTTGTCACTAATTTCCATATTCAGGATGGGTTGTTGTGCCATCTAGGCCATATATGTGTTCCATCAAGTGAGTGAGCGAATATGATCTAGGAAGCCCACTACAGTTGGGTGCCAGGACACTTCGGTGTCGAAAATACAGTGGTAATGTTGAAGAAACATTTCTACCAATTGAAAGTTCAACAAGAGGTCAACAAGTATATTAGGTCATGCACTATCTGTGCTATTGTCAAACCGACCACTAAGAAATAGGGCATGTACACCCCTATGCCTACTCCTGACAGGACATGGGAATCCATCTCAATGGACTACGTGTCAGGCCTCCCTTCCACCAAGAGGGGAAATGACTGTGTTTTTGCGGTTGTTGATCACTTTTCTAAGATGGTGATTATGGCCGCCTGCAAGAAGAGAATCACAGTAGAGGCCACTGCCAAACTCTTCTTTGAATGAGTTTGGGTACATTTTGGAATCCCACAAACCATTGTCTTAGATCAGGACAATCGATTTCTCAGCACATTCTGGTCGAGCCTCTGGTCACTGTTGGACAACAAGCTCACCAAATCCAAGGCCTTCCACCCCCAGACAGATGGCCAAACCAAGGTCGTAAATCGAATGATCATGCATATCCTACACATGTATAATTACAAGAACCCTCACACATGGAATGAGATTCTTCCCTATGTTCAGCATAGCTACAACCGAGCCCTACATAGCTCAACCAACCACATCCCCTTTCAGGTGGGGTTGGGATTCCAACCGTTGGGTCCCATAGATGTTGCACTACCCATTTCTATCACCTCGACCGACTCATATCCTTCTCCAACTGAAGCTGAAAAAGCCACTCAGTTCATTGAGAAGATCCATCACATCCACCAATAGGTTCAGGATATCCTACAAAATTCCAATGACAAGTACAAGCAGCGCCATGATCAACATCGGGTTCCAAATAAGTTTTAAGTGGGCGACAAAGTTTGGTTCCAATTGCAGAAAGAACACCTTATAGGACCCCATCGGAAGACTTTCCCACTCCATTATGGATCATACACGATCACCAAGGATGTGGGTGTTAATTATTTTGAGCTCAACATTCCTCATTTCCTTGGACTGCACCCAGTGTTCAACGTGGATCTCCTTCGACCTTATTTCCCACCATTATTGGACACCTCATAGATAGCAGAACAACTCACACCAAAAGAGATCAACCCTGACTGCATACAATAGGTATTCAATGATCATATCATTGAAAAATAGGTCAAGGACACTTGTCAACAAAGGATACAGCTTTATCGAGTTGTAAAAAGCAGGGCAGCTCCTGCACCAAGGCAAGTGGCTCACCTAGGGCCAAATTCAGCAAACATTTCCTCATCTAATGGGGGAACTCAATGCAATGGAGATCATTTCTTCCTAAAGGGGGAGGATTGATCCATATGGATGTCGGTGACCTCTCACCTATTCCAACTTTCTCATTTTGGTAGTTTTCCAGTTTGGCAGTTTTTCCCTAGTTTTCGAGTCCCTGACTTTCGAGGCTGTTTTGAGGCCCTAAACAACATTTTTAGGGCTTGCCACAATCACAATGTAGCTGGAGTCAAATTCTGATGAAAAAATGTGTAGTCCTCGAATATACCTTTCCAACGGGCTATCATGCACATAAAATGAATATCTTATGAAAAAGTTACGACCCCGGTAAGTTGATGTACTAACTTACCCAAACGGAGCCCACATGACTTTTCACGCTTCATCTCCTAGGGTTAGGTTTTTGGATGTCTAGGGTTTTTGAAATTCCTGTTTATTGTAAAAAGGCCTTCAGAGCCTCATTTTAATCATATTCTTGCGAATGAGCACAACCGTCACATCTCTTCTCGGATATACGTCGCCACCATTCTAGCAAGCTTGTTTTCTGTTGCATTTTACAGTTTCAACTTATTTCCTTATTGAATAGAAACCATATCTGTTATTCTGTGTTTAGCATATTTTGATAATAATCTATATTCATTTCTTTCTACTCATAAAGTCTGGATCAAGGTCATACCAGAGATGTTGAGGTTCTCTTGCACTCTACAATGAGAACATGTCCCTGATTTGGAGCCAGATGTTATCCCCTAGCCTAGGGATAACTAAGTGGATCACGTCTCAAGGCCCACAGGTCCTATACATGGAGTACCGAGAGTCAGATGAATTGATCATGGCCCCATAGGGACCCTCTTTTCTTCAGTGCAGTCCACTTATCATGAGCAACAATATCCATCACATGAGCCTGGTCCTGAAGTAGCGACGAGTCTTGCTCCATGAGGTAATGATTCTAGGTATCATGTTATGAATCACTGTGATTTTTGAAGCACTTGAATATGTTGCATTAAACCCTTCTTCATTTCATGACATTCACTTGGAAATTATGCTCTTTACCTCATTCATACCTGGAAGGGTGACATGGTTCCCTAGTAAGTTGATTTCCCTTTAGGATGGGTTTCTACTAGGTGGATTTGTGAAAATTCATTGTCCATTAAATCCATACTTACCACTTTCCATATTTATTTATTTCATCTCCCCTATCCTTGTTTGGGCATTGGGATTGGCTACACTAGGAAGGGTTGTACCTTACCTCGTGGGAAGAAGGGGATAAAGGCCCAGAGGGTAGAAGTATCTAACAAGAGTTAAAAGCCAATGTTGAAACCTTCGAGATGCTTCACCCAGAGATCCCAGAGAAAGCAGTGAAAATATTATTAGTAATAAAAGGGAACCCATAAGATAACATAAGCACTCAAGGTACTAGTTGATGGATATGAGGTATCCTCACGAGACAACTTATTATAACCATGTGAATGTAGCGGTATGACACTACCACCTATCTGGTCACCAAGCCAAGGTAGTGGCTCTTGGTGGCATAGCCAATATAAAGGAGGTCTCATCACGAGCCAACCTTCTCATTTCCTTAAAATGTTTGTGAATAACGTTGTTACCTCTGGTCCTCAAGACAGGATAGTGGCCCTCAACTATTTCCTTAAAGCACAAGAGAAAAACATAAAAAGAAATAAATATAAGAGTAAAATTAAATGAATGGGATAGGAACCAATTGCATTTATGACAAGGTGCAACTCACCCTCTACAAAGGCACCCACAGGTAAGACTCTACATTTTCCTATTATTATATGCACCCCATGCTACCTCATACACTTACATGAATTCGAATATATCTCACCTGGGAAACACCCCAAAATTAAGAGAGGTTAGCTCAATAGGACACCATGATACCTTCTCCAAACTTAACTTGTCAAATTGCATAACGTCTTTGAGCATTTGTCTGGGTTAAGGGGGGCTTGATACACATGTTTGGGTAATTTAATTATTGGATGTGATTTACATGCTATGATCCATGTGGCTTATGAACCCCTGGAGGGCGTACTTGTTGTTGTTTCAATACCTTGCTCGGTGGATAGGTACACATGAGGGAATGATTAGCTCAAACATTCACGGGGTCTTAAAGCCCACAGATGGATGTTGAAACCCCATCTAGAGGTAAGAAGAGATTGAAAACTTGCACCGGGAGAAAGAAGGATGTTTCCTTTGGAGGCACCCTGACATACCTAGACCGAGGGGATATTTCTTTTCCCACATGGAAGTTATCCCTTGAGGGCCATATATGTCACCATGATAGTCCTAGATGTCATCCAGAGATAGGGTTTCATCTTGGACGACATTTATGAGGCATTGGCACATATGGGCAGGGTTTCAAGCCTTTGGAGGCCTAATGTTTCACCTTCCCTACCCGGTGTTCCATACTTGGGGCTCATCATCACCCTAAAGGGGCATGACGTCACCCCTAGAGTGATTTTTAGATGAAAAACAATTTTATTTTGTCCAAATTTAATTTGTGTAAAAGAACGGCTAGGTCAGCCCCGTAATTATGAACTGAAATTAATTTTAGATTAAATTTTGTATAAATAAAGAAAAAAGTGACATTCATTTTCATAAAAACTTATCATTGGAGACAAGAGGTATGAAATTTGCGCCTTATTGGGGTTATTGGCTAAAATTGTGAGGTGCCACTCTTGTTTAAGGTTGATTTTTGCAACTTGGATCAATTTTGGAAGTTTTATGGTGATCTTGCATGGTATTCTCATGATTATTCTTGGTGCAACTAAGTGAAGTATGCATTTTTTCATATATTGTATGGTTTTATTTTCTCATACAAGATTACGAAATTGCATGGTGTATTTAATTCTTGAAGTACAAAACTTAAGTTGCTACTTTCTTACTTTTTATTTGCCAAGCTTTTCATTGAATTGATCTAGTAACTAGTGAAAGCCCAGAGCCCTAAATTGATAGCACTCTAAGGGTTTGGACTTAGTTATTTTTGCATAAGTTTTACTCCCTAAAAAGGCTAAGGAGAGCAAGGTGCTAGGGCCTAGAATTTCCTACACCCTAGTATCTTGTCTCTTGAGGTCAAAGCCTAGGAGGACTTAAGTTACTACTTCTCCTATGCGTTTTCCCTCTTATACTTTTGTGCATCATCATCATTAATTTTCAGCCTTAGAAGAAGCCATCCTCCTTGAATCCATTACCCTCCTCCTTGAATCCATTACCCTTGAAGGAACTAGTCATCTTCTCTTACTTCTTGACAAGACTCAACTCAAACTCTTTCACTTCATACTCTACTAATTTTCTAACCTAGTCTAGAAATACTAACAACTAGTTTGCTTCTGTCATAATCACTACTACAACTATCATTTTGCATCTTATATTAGCCTACTAACCATCTAATTCATCCTATAATTTGTAAAAGGCAAGGTACTATCAATAAGTGTTAAAGTGTATGATTAATTTCCTTCTTAGAGTGAAAATTCTGAAGTTGTTAGCGCTGTCATAAGTTGTTGTTACAACCACTGTTCCACCCCTTAACAACCCTAAAATCATCCATAAAACCATTGGGAATTTGTACTAAACAAACCACAATCATTGGATATTGAAGAAGTGTCTTATTGCTTTATTATAGTACTTTTCTGAAGTGGTTTCATTGTTGTCATCATCATTAATTAATGTTGTTATAAATGTTTGGACAACCATTTAAGTCATTTATTGACTATTTATCTTGAAAAGTGTGAGTGACAAAGCATTATCAAGTTTTCAAGACTCTTTTATCTCTTCCTTGTCGTCATAACTTGCACCTTTCAAGATACATTGCTTCTACTGTAATCACACTTTATGGTATGGTAAATTGTTCATGCAACACATAATTTGTTAAAGAAGCCATTGATTATAATTGTTGCTACTAAAGTTTGATGTTTCATTGGTAAAGGGAAGGTACAAACCCATTTTCATTTCCCCTTGTCCTTTTAAGCTTCAACAAGTGACTTCTTCTGTTGAGTGACCTAAATAGAGGGGCGGGTCTTCACTGTATCTTTTTTCCCTTCATCAACCAACTAGGTCCTAGGACGTCTCTCTTGTAGTGAGGTTTTCTTCCTCCTAAAGAGAAAGAGGTACCCTATTGGGGTGACAGTGATAGGGTTACCTTCATGTTACGTCAATATAGGCCTATTTTCCTTTAGGATTTGGGAAAGTATAGATTGTGCGATAACAATGACCACGTATGCATATTTGGTTGAAAAAATGCAATCATCCATCTATATTTTTCATCCCCTATTTGTCACACATTACAAAGACTTATAAGTAAGCATATGTGCTCTATGTAGAATTATGCATTATCAATCAAAATCTATGGAAAGGAGTTTTGGACAGGGGTTAACAATTAATTGGAAATAGATAATCAAATAACGTGTTAAATGACAATTGATGAATAGTCACATCTCTTTATTGTTTTCTTGTAAAAATGATTCCCATTCCACCATTGTAGCATGGAATTGGATGGGAAAAATGTATACAAGAAAAAAGTAAAGAGACGTAACTATTGATCAATCGACATTTAACAGATTATTTGATTATCTATTTCCAACTCATTTTTAACCTATTTTTGGTATATTACAATTCATACCATCCTAAAATGCTTCATCCTCGAAGCATTGGTAAAGATAAGTGATTCGATTTAAGTTCTTCATTCTCCTAGGTAGCTTCATATTTTGGAAGATTCCTCCAGTTGATAAGGTACTCATTGAAATTTATTGAAGAAATGACTTTGGTTATTGTTAGCTCCCAGAAAGTACTGGTAGCATTGAGTCATGAAAGTGATTTTAATCTTTCTTTTCTTGGTCATTTAGCATAATTTGATGTCTCATTAAGTCAAGTCATTCTCACTTCTAAGGGTCAATTCTAAGTTGTCAAGGTCACTCGTGGGTCATAATAACCCATCATTACATTTCAAAACCCAAATTGACATATATCTTATGATTATTCCTCATGAAAATTAGTTTGCAACGCAAAGCACTATTTTTACACTGAGTGCGCTGAGAAATCATGTAAAAACTTTGTTTTGAATTTTTGAGCCATTTCGGGTGGAAAAGGTATATCAAAAGAAGTTTTTAGAGACTCTTAAGCTATCATTGAGTCTTGGGATCTTCTTACAAGGTTGCAGCCCATCATCAAAGGAAAATTACTAAGGTTACTAAGTTGAAGAAGGATGTTAGAAAGAAAGATACACAAAGAGCATAGTTGGTGAGCATGTATAAGCAAAACCTCAGCTTAAGGTCAAGCAACAGGAAACTAGCAGAGGATGTCTATTTGGAAAAGGATATGTTGACCAAGAAGAATTTGGCCATATTCTTGGAAGAAAATTCTTCACCCAGTCCTATTGATAAAATAAGTTGATAAATGATGCTCTGATGTTCCATTGTTGGTGTTAAGACAAGTTCTTACTGTCCATTTTGATTCTCGGCAGGTTGGACCGCAATTTTGGCATTTTTGCATATAATGACCCTGCTGACAATATGTGCTATTTTGATGCCTTTTGATGATGAATGTTCTGATTAATTCTAAAAGGGAAATGATTATTGAAGCACAGGGAGGATGTTTTGATGATATGAAGAAACTAAAGTACAACAAAAATGTATATCACATAAATACTTTGTTTTAGGGTTTGTGTTGATGGAGTGGCCAAAGGGAGATTATGTATACAAACTTAGCATTTTTGTAATTGTTCTCCAGAGTACAGGGTATTCACTTTTCAAGCAGCAACTCCAAATCCATTGAGCACTTGTCTATAGCATTATAAATATGACATTTTGATATCAAACTTTAGTTTTGCAAAATGAAGTATGAAGAGGCCTAAATGATAAAAATTGGGTTCTTAGGCCTACACAAGTTATCATATGAATTATCAGGTCTAAAGAGACCAATTATGGCCCTCATTTCACCTTCAAAGTCATTTATTCATGCACAAAGGTCAAAACAGCCATCTACAAGCAGTCTGTAGCGCAAAGCAATTTTTTCCTGTGTATTGCGCTGCAAACTCTTCAGACTTCACAAATTTTGGTCAAAAGGTCAAAATTCGACTTGGAAAGAGGATTTTTGGGTCAAGGTGTCCACATATAAGATAATACCCCATCAAATAATGCAGGTGTCACTTCGTTTCCTCAATGGGAACATTCTAGGGATCAAATCTTAGATTGTAGGAATATGACTAAATTTTGGAAATCCGTGTTTTCCTGGTTTAGTCATCGTTTTTGGAGATAGATTCCGATGAGATGGAAATATATTTTTGGAAAGTGAGAGAGGATTTTCACAATATTGAGTTCATATTCAAAAACCTCTCTCATATTTTCAACATCTATTCGTATTTGGGAGATATGGGTGAATATTTGAGAGGAATATTTCCAAAAATTGTATACTCTGTTTTTGCTAGCCACCTCACAAATTTGGATTTGAGTTGGATATATTCAACCAACCAAAGATAGGTGAAGAGGTTATGAGATCCATATATTTTGGATCTATATGAGCATGTAATATCTATATAAAGAGGACCAAAGAGAGGAGCTAGAGAGAGGTTTTGGACTTTGGAGATTTGGCTATTATTCATGTATGAGAGACACTATGAATACATATTGAAACAAAAGCTTCTTTCACAGTAGATTGTTCAGTTTTCTTTTTCTTATATTTTCCATGTTTATGAGTAAATGTTATGTGCATTGTTTTATGTTTATCTAATGATATATTACTGTCATCTCATCTCTTCATTGATAGACTAATCTTATAAGAACATTCTGCCTATTATAGTTAGTCATTCACATGTGCAATTGTGTGTATGTGATTCTACTGATATGATACGTATTATTCATATGTTCATACCTTGATTAAACTTTCTGAACAAGATATAGTTGAAGGCCTTCTGTGTTTGATTGAATTCATGTGTATTTTGAGTGAATGAGAGAATTATCAAGTCATCCAACTTGATCCAATTTATACATTATTCAAATCATTTTTTTAGTTACCAAGCTCATTCCCTTTACAGTCAGGGAAACACTCTTGGAGTAATAACAAAATGGTGTCATTGTCGGGGAACATAAGTGAGCTAGTTTCCATGGGAGAATGACACGGATCCTATTTTTGATGGAAGACAAAATAAGGATATAGAATTGGTTGTAGCAATCTTCTTGGCAACTGCACAATCAAAGACTCCACTGGGGAGGATTCGATTGACAGAAAGATGAAGGGGATGAATTTTAAATCTAGGTATCAGTTCATTAGTCTTGTACATGAACTTTTGTTGTTCTTTATCATCTCTTTCTTTCTTTTCCCTTCACATGTAAAGAGGATCATCTTATGTTTTCTATATTCAGATGATCATCATCCTTCTTTTATATATCCATCATTAGAAGAAGAAGATCTGCATACTACTTGTATTGTAGATGTTGATTCGGTATTTTCACCTATGCTTGTTCATAAAGATAATCTTTATATTCAAATACCTCCTGACTTTGAGCAGCCATGTAACCTTGCGGATATTGATATCGTTTCAAAACCTTCTCATATCTTAGTACCTTTTTCCATTACTTATGGGCCTTTCTATCAACTCGTTAATCCCCATGATCAGCCCACTACTTTTCAAACTAAAATCAGAAATAAGTTGTTTAAGCCTTTAAGGCTTCCATACCTCCTTCATCCTTATCCTCTTGATTACCTTAAATATCTTCCCCGGTTTTCTGGACAGGATCATGTCACAACAAAGTGGCATTTGGAGGCTTTTGAAAACTTCGTTGATCAATTTGAGATTATACATGATGATGTTATTATGAGACTGTTTTCCAAATCTTTATTTAGAGATGTTTCTATATGGTTTAAGGATTTGAGGGCTGATTCAATTGGCTCTTGGATCGAGTTGTCAATTGTTTTTTCAAAGTATTAGGGTGAGAACAAATCTTTTGATTTGTACGTCGCTGATTTTTATGCTTTGAGGAGAGGTGAAGACGAAGTTTTTTCTATCTTCAATAGAATGTTCTACAACACTTATCATAGCATGCCCTTGGAGATCTGATGTACTGAGATCACTGCCATGGTATACTATGTTATGGCACAACGTTCAAAATTCGTTCTTCTCCTGTTAGAAAGGAAGTCTTCATCCTTAGCATGTTTATTTAAAGATGCCCAAGAAATTGAGGAGAACATTTGTGCTTCTCAGAGAGTTCAAGATCCAGTTTACTTTGAAGATATGCGTACATAGGAGAAAGGAAGTTGTCAATATGTTTCATTTTTTGAGCAAGAAGATAGTGAGTATGAAGCAGATCTTGAACAAAAGCAAGAATGTGAATATATGTCAGATTGGGAATCAGATTCTCCAGTGTTTGCAGATGTTCCTATGGACAGGTATGCATGGCAAGTTGATGATCATTTTTCCAACCATTTTGATCATGAAGTAACTGATGATTGCATAGGTAATTTTATGTTCTTAGTTGATCATAATCCATATGATGTAAACCCTGTTTTGTCATTATATTATGAGCATCATTCTAAAGAAATGATTTTTACTACCGATGATCAAGATCTGATCACAAGAGAGTTATAGGATCATCAGATTTCAAGCAAAGAGACAGTAATAGATGAGCATTTTTTTTTTTGTAGAGCAGCATGTATCTGATCTTGGTTTCAAGGATTCGGTTGCAACCTTGATGGATTCTTATGGTACGTGAAGATTTCATATTTCTTTTACTCATCATCACTTCTGGGTGAGTCTTGAGTCCTGAAGGATTTTTTATCACTGTTGTTACAATTCAGACATCATCTATTGATCAGTGGTATGGACGAAATCTTTTCAGTTTTGAAATTACTTGAATGGTTGTTAAGGAAGTTTGCCTTTACTTGACCAAGTTGCAGAACTGGTTAGAAGTAGGAGTAGGCAGGAGAATAAGCTCACTATTTGAGCATTTATTTTCAGTTTCAGTTGGTTAGTAGTATGAAAGATTTTGGTTTCAAAAAAAAAGCAAAGTTCTTCTCAGTATATCAGGATATGATACAAGTGGCATATATTAAAGTTTTGCAAAGGATTGGTGGCACAGGCCATATGACTCCATGCCCAATGGAACTGCAAGTTTTGAAAGTTCAGAGAATGGTTGACTTTTGACTCCATAGCCCAATGAACAAGGTGACTGGAACTACTAGGTTCTTGGAAACCTCATAGGGAAGTTTCCATCCCAGTTGGAGCCAGATGTTAGCTCCCAGAAAGTACTGGTAGCATTGAGTCATGAAAGTGATTTTAATCTTTGTTTTCTTGGTCATTTAGCATAATTTGATGTCTCATTAAGTCAAGTCATTCTCACTTCTAAGGGTCAATTCTAAGTTGTCAAGGTCACTCATGGGTCATAATAACCCATCATTACATTTCAAAACCCGAATTGACATCTACCTTATGATTATTCCTCATGAAGACTAGTTTGCAGCGCAAAGAACTATTTTTACACTGAGTGCGCTGACAACTCATGTAAAAACTTTGTTTTGAATTTTTGAGCTATTTCAGGTGGAAAAGGTATATCAAAAGAAGATTTTAGAGTCTCTTAAGCTATCATTGAGTCTTTGGATCTTATTACAAGGTTGCAGCCCATCATCAAAGGAAAATTACTAAGGTTACTAATTTGAAGAAGGATGTCAGAAAGAAAGATACACAAAGAGCATAGTTGGTGAGCATGTATAAGCAAAACCTCAGCTTAAGGTCAAGCAACATGAAACTAGCAGATGATGTCTATTTGGCAAAGGATATGTTGACCAAGAATAATTTGGCCATCTTCTTGGAAGAAACTTCTTCACCCGGTCCTATTGATAAAAGAAGTTGATAAATGATGCCCTGATGTTCCATTTTTGGTGTTAAGACAAGTTCTTACTGTCCATTTTGATTCTCAGCAGGTTTGACCACAATTTTGGCATTTTTGCATATAATGACCCTATTGACAATATGCGCTATTTTGATGCCTTTTGATGATGAATGTTCTGATTACTTCTCAAAGGGAAATATTGATTATTGAAGCACATGGAGGATGTTTTGATGATATGAAGAAACTAAAGTACAACAAAAATGTATATCACATAAATACTTTGTTTTAGGGTTTGTGTTGATGGAGTGGCCAAAGGGAGATTATGTATACAAACTCAGCATTTTTGTAAGTGTTCTCCAGGGTACAAGGTATTCACTTTTCAAGCAAAAACTCCAAAGGCATTGAGCACTTGTCTATAGCATTGGAAATATGACATTTTGATATCAAACTTTAGTTTTGCAAAATGAAGTATGAAGAGGCCTAAATGATAAAAATTGAGGTTCTCAGGCCTACATAGGTTATCATATGAATTATCAAGTCTAAAGAGACCACTTACACCCCTCATTTCACCTTCAAAGTCATTTATTCATGCACAAAGTTCAAAACAACCATCTACAACCAGTTTTTAGTGCAAAGCAGTTTTTTCCTGTGTATTGCGTTGTAAACTCTCCAGACTTCACAAATTTTGGTCAAAAGGTCAAAATTCGACTTGGAAAGAGGATTTTTGGGTCAAGGTGACCACATATAAGATCATCCTCCATCAAATCATTCAGGTGGCACTTCCTTTCCTCAATGGGAACATTATAGGGATCAAATCCTACATTGTAGGAATATGACTAGAATTTGGAAATCTATGTTTTCCTGTTTTAGTCATCGTTTTTGGAGAGAGATTCCGATGAGATGGAAATGTATTTTTGGAAAGTGAGAGAGGGTTTTCACAAGAAATATCTCATATTCAAAACCCTCTCTCATGTTTTCAACATCTGTTCGGATTTGGGATATATGGGTGAATCTTTGAGAGGAATATTTCCAAAAATTGTATACTCTGTTTTTGCTAGCCACCTCACAAATTCGGATTTGAGTTGGATATCTTCAACCAGCCAAAGATAGGTGAAGAGGTTATGAGATCCATATATTTTGGATCTATATGAGCATGTAATATCTATATAATGAGGAACAAAGAGAGGAGCTAGAGATAGGTTTTGGACTTTGGAGATTTGGTTATTATTCATGTATGAGAGACATTATGAATACATATCGAAACAAAAGCTTCTTTCACTGTAGATTGTCAGTTTTCTTTTTCTTATATTTTCCATGTTTATGAGTAAATTTTATGTGCATTGTTTTATGTTTATATAATGATAGATGATTGTCATCTCATCTCTCCATTGATAGACTAAGCTTATAATCAAATTCTGCCTGTTATAGTTAGTCATTCACATGTGCAATTGTGTGTATGTGATTCTACTGATATAATAAGCATTCTTCATACTTTCATACCTTGATTAAAATTTCTGAACAAGATATATTTGAAGGCCTTCTGTGTTTGAGTGAATTCATGTGTATTTTGAGTGAATGAGAGCATTATCAAGTCATCCAACTTGATCCAATTTATACATTATTCAAATCATTTTTTACTTACCAAGCTCATTTCCTTTACATTCAAGGAAAGACTCTTGGAGTGATAACAAAATGGCATCATTGTCGAGGAACATAAGTGATCTAGTTTCCCTGGGAGAATGACAAATATCCTACTTTTGATGGAAGACAGAAGAAGGACATAGAATTGACTATAGCAATCTTCTTGGTGACTCCATAATCAAAGACTCCACTGGGGAGGATCTAGTTGACAAAAATATGAAGGGGATGAATTCTAAATCCAGGTATCAGTTCATTAGTCTTCTACATGAACTTTTGTTGTTATTTATCATCTCTTTCCTACTTTTCCCTTCACATGTAAAGAGGATCATCTTATGTTTTGTATATTCAGATGATCATCATCCTTCTTTTATATATCCATCATTAGAAGAAGAAGATCCGCATACTACTTGTATTGTAGATGTTGATTCAACATTTTCACCCATGCTTGTTCATAAAGATGATCTTTGTATTCAAATACCTCATGACTTTGAGCAGACATGTAACCTTGCAGATATTGAGACCGTTTCAAAACCTTCTCATATCTTAGTACCTTTTTCCATTACTTTTGAGCCTTGCTATCAACTCGTTAATCCTCATGATCAACCCACTGCTTTTCAAACTAAAATCAGAAATAAGTTGTTTAGGCCTTTAAGGCTACCATACCTCCTTCATCCTTATCCTCTTGATTACCTTGAATATCTTCCCCAGTTTTCTGGAGAGGATCATGTCACAACAGAGAGGCATTTGGGGGATTTTGAAAACTTTGTTGATCAATTTGAGATTATACATGATGATCTTATTATGAGACTGTTTTCCAAATATTTATCTAGAGATGTTGCTATATGGTTTAAGGATTTGAGGGCCAATTCATTTGGCTCTTGGATCGAGTTGTCAAAGGCTTTTTCAAAGTATCGGGGTGAGAACAAATCTTTTGATTTGTACCTCGCTGATTTTTACGCTTTGAGGAGAGGTGAAGACGAAGTTATGTCCATCTTCAACAAAAGGTTCTACAACACTTATCATAGCATGCCCTTGGAGATCCGACGTACTGAGATCACTGCCATGGTATACTATGTTATGGAACAACATTCAAAACTCATTCTTCTTTTGTTATAAAGGAAGTCTTCGTCCTTAGCATGTCCATTTAAAGATGCCCAAGAACTTGAGGAGAACATTCGTGCTTCTCGGAGAGTTCAAGATCCAGTCTACTTTGAAGATATGCATACATAGGAGAAAGAAAGTTGTCAGTATGTTTCAGTTTTTGAGGAAGAAGACAGTGAGTATGAATCAGATCTTGAACAACAGTAAGAATGTGAATATATATCATATTGGGAATCGGATTCTCTAGTGTTTGCAGATGTTCCTATGGACAGGTATGCATGGCAAGTTGATGATCAGTTTTCCAACCATTTTGATCATGAAGTAACTGATGATTGCATAGGTAATTTTATGTTCTTAGTTGATCATAATCCATATTATGTAAGCCCTATTTTGTCATTATCTTATGAGCATCATTCTAAAGAATTGATTGTTACTAGCGATGATCAAGATCTGATCACAAGAGAGTTAGAGGGTCATTAGCTTTCAAGCAAAGAGACAGTCATAGATGAGCATTTATTTTTTGTAGAGCAGCATGTATCTTATCTTTGTTTCAAGGATCTGGTTGCAGCCTTGATGGAGTCTTATGGTTCCGAGTACGTGAAAATTTCAGATTTCTTTTACTCATCATCACTTATGGGTCAGTCTTGTGTCCTGAAGGATTTTTTATCACTATTGTTACAATTCAGACATCATCTATTGATCAGTGGTATGGAAGAAATCTTTTCAATTTTGAAATTACTTGAATGGTTGTTATGGAAGTTTGCCTTTACTTGACCAAGTTGCAGAATTGGTTAGAATGTAATGATCCCAAGCCATTATGCAAGGATCATCACGATTTTGGTGTCTTTTTAAAACTTTTTCTGGTTGTGGTATTTCGTCAAACAGTTTGATGATCTATTTGTTTAGATGTGTTTATATGTGTGTATGCAGAAAATAACGGAAAGAGATAACCATGGAACATACCTCAACCATATGCAATAAGATAGACAAGCCAAAACATCTCAAATCTTCTTTATTCATAAAATAGAGAAACCT
>ML794331.1:23232-34432 GCA_009831015.1 Picea engelmannii | reverse complement strand
AACATACCTCAACCATATGCAATAAGATAGACAAGCCAAAACATCTCAAATCTTCTTTATTCATAAAATAGAGAAACCTGCTACAATGAAGATGTCGATCTAGAATGCTCAACAGATGGCCAAGAAGATAGACAATAGATAAGGGCTGCTACAAAATGCTCCTGCTAATAAAAAGATACCTCCAAAGGCTGAATAAGAAATGAAGATCAATACAAGCGGATCTGAATGCCAAACTCTCCAGCTGAAGAATGCCACGCTCCAATAGAAGGCTGAAACCCTCAATAACTCGGCCCTGTTGCCAAAAGTGTCCAATCACCCTAAGAAATATGCCAACTGATAGATCGGGTGATGGTAAGAACAACCCAGGTGCCCGAATCTCCAAGATCCCTCTCAATCTCTGTAGATCTGAAGTCCCCCATTGAATGGTGCACCCCACTCTCTAGAAATGCCTGGGATAATGTCCCAAAGTGGGGACATTACATAGAAGTAGGAGTAGGCAAGAGAATAAGCTCACTATTTGAGCATTTATTTTCAATTTCAGTTGGTTAGTAGTATGAAAGATTTTGGTTTCAAAAAAACCAGCAAAGTTCTTCTCAGTATATCAGGATATGACACAAGTGATAGATCTTAAAGGTTTGCAAAGGATTGGTGGCACAAGCCATATGACTCCATGCCCAATGGAACTGCAAGTTTTGTAAAGTTCAGAGAATGGTTGACTATTGACTCCATAGCCCAATGAACAAGGCGACTGAAACTACTAAGTTCTTGGAAACCTCATAGGGAAGTTTCCATCCTAGTTGGAGCTAGATGTTAGCTCCCAGAAAGTACTGGTAGCATTGAGTCATGAAACTGATTTTAATATTTGTTTTCTTGGTCATTTAGTATAATTTGATGTCTCATTAATTCAATTCATTCTCACTTCTAAGGGTCAATTCTAAGTTGTCAAGGTCACTCATGGGTCATAATAACCCATCATTACATTTCAAAACCCGAATTGACATCTATATTATGATTATTCCTCATGAAGAGTGGTTTGCAGTGCAAAGCACTATTTTTACACTGAGTGTGGTGACAACTCATGTAAAAACTTTGTTTTGAATTTCTGAGCCATTTCGGGTGGAAAAGGTATATCAAAAGACGTTTTTAGAGGCTCTTAAGATATCATTGATTCTTTGGATCTTCTTACAAGGTTGCAGCCCATCATCAAAGGAAAATTACTAAGGTTACTAAGTTGAGGAAGGATGTTAGAAAGAAATATACACAAAGAGCATAGTTGGTGAGCATGTATAAGCATAACCTCAGTTTAATGTCAAGCAACAAGAAACTAGCAGAGGATGTCTATTTGGCAAAGGATATGTTGACCAAGAAGAATTTGTCCATATTCTTGGAAGAAACTTCTTCACCTAGTCCTATTGATAATCGAAGTTGGTAAATGATGCTCTGATGTTCCATTTTTGGTGTTAAGACAAGTTCTTACTATCCATTTTGATTCTCAGCAGGTTGGACCGCAATTTTGGCATTTTTGCATATAATGACCCTATTGACAATATGTGTTGTTTTGATTCCTTTTGATGATGAATGTTTTGATTACTTCTCAAATGGAAATATTGATTATTGAAGCACATGGAGGATGTTTTGATGATATGAAGAAGCTAAAGTACAACAAAAATGTATATCACATAAATACTTTGTTTTAGGGTTTGTGTTGATGGAGTGGCCAAAGGGAGATTATGTATACAAATTCAGAATTTTTGTAAGTGTTCTCCAGAGTACAGGGTATTCACTTTTCAAGCAGCAACTCCAAAGGCATTGAGCACTTGTCTATAGCATTGGAAATATGACATTTTGATATCAAACTTTAGTTTTGCAAAATGAAGTATGAAGAGGCCTAAAGATAAAAATTGAGGTTCTCATGCCTACATAGGTTATCATATGAATTATCAAGTCTAAAGAGACCACTTCCAACCCTCAGTTCACCTTCAAAGTCATTTCTTTATGCACAAAGTTCAAAATAGCCATCTACAACCAACTTGTAGCGCAAAGCAGTTTTTTCCTGTATATTGCGCTGCAAACTCTCCAGGCTTCACAAATTTTGGTCAAAAGGTCAAAATTCCACCTGGAAAGAGGATTTTTGGGTCAAGGTGGCCAAATATAAGATAATCCCCCATCAAATAATGTAGGTGTCACTTTGTTTCCTCAATGGGAACATTCTAGGGATCAAATCCTAGATTGTAGGAATATGACTAGATATTGGAAATCTGTGTTTTCTTGTTTTAGTCATCGTTTTTGGAGATAGATTCTGATGATATGGAAATGTATTTTTGGAAAGTGAGAGAGGTTTTCACAAGAATGAGCTCATATTAAAAAACCTCTCTCAGGTTTTCAGCAACTATTCATATTTGGGAGATATGGGTGAATCTTTGAGAGGAATATTTCCAGAAATTATATACTCTGTTTTGCTAGCCACCTCACAAATTTGGATTTGACTTGGATATCTTCAACCAACCAAAGATAGGTGAAGAGGTTATGAGATCCATATATTTTGGATATATATGAGCATGTAATATCTATATAAATAGGAACAAAGAGAGGATCTAGAGAGAGGTTTTGGAGTTTGGAGATTTGGTTATTATTCATGTATGAGAGACACTATGAATACATATTGAAACATAAGCTTCTTTCACTATAGATTGTTCAAATTTCTTTTTCTTGTATTTTCCATGTTTATGAGTAAATTTTATGTGCATTTTTTTATGTTTATCTAATGACAGAGGACTGTCATCTCATCTCTTCATTGATAGACTAAGCTTATAAGCAAATTTTGTTTGTTATAGTTAGTCATTCACATGTGCAATTGTGTGTATGTGATTCTACTGATATGATAAGCATTTTTCATTCTTCATATTTTCATACCTTGATTAAACTTTCTGAACAAGATATAGTTGAAGGCCTTCTGTGTTTGAGTGAATTCATGTGTATTTTGAGTGAATGAGAGCATTATCAAGTCATCTAACTTGATCCAGTTTATACATTATTCAAATCATTTTTTTAGTTACCAAGCTCATTCCCTTTACAGTGATGGAAAGACTCTTGGAGTGATAATAGTTATGATTTCTAAGATAACTCAGTGTTCAAGTACTAGATTCCTTTCTTCATCCAAAAGAGGTAGTTCTATATGTTTATGAGTTGTTGGTTCCAAATTTTTTCATCAAATAAGAAACATGGAAAACATTTTGTAACTTCACCTTTTTTGGTACATCTAAAGCATAGGGTACTTGGCCTACTCTCCTTTATATTTGGTAAAGCCCATAGAACTTAGGTATAAGTTTATGCTTTTTGTATTTTTTAAGAATTTTTTTCTTGTATGGTTGGAGTTAGATGAACATCTAATCTACTGCTTCAAATTCATGATAATTTCTCTTCAAATCAACTTGTTGCTTGATTCCCTTCCTTTCTTGCTCAATATGAGACTTGAGGATACAAAGGATTTCATCAAGAGTGGCTAGGTATTTTTTCATGGTAGGGGCTTCGAATTTGGAAACAACATACTCTTTTACTAGTGGTGGTGGATATCCATATAAAGCTTCAAAAGGGGTCATTTTTGTTGCGGTAAGTAGTGTTGTACTATCATTTTGTAATATGTATCCAATTGTACCATTGTGATTAATAATCGTTCATGAAATTCCTCAGGTATCCTTTAAGGAATTTATTTGTCAATTTAGTTTGTCTAGGTGTCTCGGGATGGTATGAAGTGCTCATGGTCAGTGATATCCCCACTTAGTGCAACAATTCCTTCAAAAAAATATTGGTAAATTTGGGGTCCCTATCACCGACAATAAATCTTGGAAACACATGGAATCTATAAATATTTTTCACATTACTATTGGCAATTTGTCTAGCTTTAGATTTCGATGATATTCCAATTAAGTAAGAATATTTGGTTAATTGGTCTACTATTACAAATATATTTTTCTTCCCTATTGTTTTACCTCTTTTGTCACTTGGGTGAGAAAAAGAGGAAATTTAGTGTTATCCTAGGATTAACTAGCACCACAGAGAATTGTTAGAGTGTTAGTGGAGCACCATAAAACAAATAATATAAACAAAATAAGGAAATAAGAGCACATTATGTAAGAACAAGAATAAAACAAGGTGATATATGTTATACCAATGGAAATACTTTGAGTACAACATCATATAGGAGTTGGTCAGCAGATGAACTCCCCTCTTCCTCCTTGGGATGGGTTTTCTTTTTCCTTTCTAGAACCTCTCTCTCTCTCTCTCTCAAAATGAAATGGTAAGAATATGTGTATAAAGCTCTCAATGGGAGAGAGGTTTAATAAACTAAGATGTAATTCCTATGAAAGTATGGATGATATTTTGAGAAACAAGGATTCTCTAAGATCATGCAACCAACATAACATTACTTTGGATTCTCTTTTCTTTGTGCATGCTAATGGCCTCTTTTTATAGGCCTCCAACAAGCTTGATAAAGACTGTTTTTAATGGGAAAGGGGAGGTTGGTTTCAATGGGAAAGAGGAGGCCACTTGGGTGTGGCCTCCTATGCATGAGTGGACATGCACCCACTTGAATTACTAGCCTTTAATTCCCATAGGCTCGAGGCTTCTTGGTCCTTCAACTAGGAATTACATCTAATGGTATTCTTGGTCATCAATGTGCCAAAAGTTGATGAGAATTCACTTCTGGTCCTACCATGCGAATTCTGAAGTAATAATTATGTGGGAGCATGCAGATTATGAAAAATCCATATCATTAAGCCACTTTGTATAGTTTTTTCCTACTGAAGATGGTGTATTAATGCCATGAACATGCACCTTAGTGCATTGAACTTATGACCCTTTTGGTGATCACCTGTATATTTATGTGAGTGATTTTTAGGTGATAACACCTATCATTGATGATAAATTTGGGAAACCCATGGAGTCTATAGATATTTTTCACATTAGTATTGGAAATTTGTTTGGATTTATATTTTGATGATGTTCCAATGAAATGAGCATATTTGGTTAATCGATCTACTATTACAAATATGTTTTCCTTCCCATATAAGGTGAGGAGACATGTGATAAAATCCATAGATACTTCCATCCATTTCTGATCTACAATATGAAGGGGTTGAAGGAGACCTATAGGTTTGGTTGATTCGAAATTTGGTGTTGACAGGGGTTGCATTCAACCACGCAATTTTGAATATCATCCTTCATTCCTTTCCAGAAGAAAGATTGTTGGATATTGTAGCACATTTTGAAAAATCCAACATGACTTGCAGTCAAGGAATCATGATTTTATTTTAAGACTTGGATTTTTGAATTTGAAGGTGTTAGGTAAATATATTATTCCCTTATACTACAATATATTATTCTCCCAATTAAATTTTTCACTTGATGTTTCGTTGTTTTTAAATTCTTCGATTAACGTCCTATTTTTTTTACTTTTCACATACTCACCTTGAAAATTTGAGATCCATTCGGAAATGACTATTGAAATTGAGCACAATGTGGCATATCCTTCTTCTTTTCTTGACAATATATCAACAACTTGGTTTTCCTTGCCCTTTTTATAGAGGATTTCAAAATAATAAAAAAAAAACTTGGATTTTGGTTACCCATTTTTGTTATTTTAATATTAAACTCTTCTGGTCTAGAAAATATTTCAGGTTGTTGTGGTCTGTTTTGACCAAGAATTTGGCTCTTAGAAAATATTATTTCCATTTTACTAAGGCATGAATGATTAACAAAATTTATGTAGATTTTAACCTTGTACAATATTTACTGCAAACAAATTTTCAGTAAAGAATAGAAAAGATACAATGGTAAATACAAACATTACAGAGAGATTTTTCCCCTGGAAACCCAAACCGGGAAAACCAGCATATTCTATATTCATTCATATTGATACATTGTTTACAATACAATATACATATATGAGCCAACGGCATCAAAAACCATAATCCAATGACCTGGATTAGTCAACAACCCTAATTCCTTAACTGGAAATAGAAAACCATAGGTAAAAAACCATGTGCCGAAAAACCGCCCAACAATGGACACAAAAATTGAGGCAAAATGAAAAACGAGGAAAAAATGCGACACGTTTCTCGAGGAAAAACAAAAATTTTGGGGGGGATTCCCTCGAACCCTCGCGCGGGGAGATTTCAGCCCCCTGCACTGCCCAAGGGGGGGCCTAGTGTCCCCCCCTCAAACCCCCTTGGACCACCTAATGGGGGGGCCAGTGGCCCCCCCTCAAACCCCCCTGTGTGCCTGGCGTAATGCAAACACTACTACTCGTGCAAGGAATATAACACATACCCAAAATTCTCCCACATGTTGTTTTCTTTGCATACAGGGGGTTAAAAGGTTACATAGTCAACAATATAGGGAAACAATGCCCATGGATCCTCTACACCAAGAGAAATTCTCAATGCTCACAGATTTTGTTAATGAATCTGTAACATTATTCAAAGTGTCCACCTTCACCAACAATACTTTATATTCTTGAACCATGTCTCTCACAAAGTGATATTGAATATGAATATGCTTTGTCTTTGAATGATAAGTCGGGTTCTTCGCCAGAAAAATTGCACTCTGACTATCAGAATATATCCTTACATCTTTCTATAGCAACCCAATACCTGAACACAATATTTGTAACCATGTTGCTTCCATACTTGCATGAGTGGCTGCCATGTATTCAACATTTTTAGTTGAAAGTGCCACTACAACCTGGCTTTTTCTCATCCAACTTATTGCTCCTCCAAACAGGTTAAACACGTACCCACTTGTAGATCTCCTACGATCTAGATATCCAGCCCAGTCTGCATCCACAAAGCCATGTATATCCACCACTCTGTCCAATCCTGGTCTTCCTTGGTAGCACAATCCATAGCTAGCAGTGCCACACAAATACCTAAAAACCCTTTTTACTGTTGTCCAATACTCCTTCCTTGCTTTTGACATATACATGCTCAAAAATCCCACTGCATGGGCAATGTCCATTCTAGTATAGACCATTGCATACATCAAACTGCCAACTGCACTTACATATGGAACATGAGACATGTCCTCCTCTTCCTGTGTCTTGGGACACTGATCCGCAGATAATTTTACACCAACAGCAATAGGAACCTTGATCGGTTTACATTCCTCCATATTAAACCTCTGCAATATTGTCTCGACATATTTTCTCTGATTTAACCAGAGTTTCCTCTTTTTCCGATATCTTTTAATTTCCATGCCCAAAATGAAATTTGAAGCACCGAGATCCTTCATGTCAAATTTAGAGGACAACTGAGTTTTCACATCCTAGATAATCTTCTTGTTGTTTCCTATCAACAACATGTCATCCACATACAAGACCAAATAAATCAAATGATCACCAATTATTTTAAAATACACACAATGATCATGTTTGCTTCTTGTGAAACCAAGTACCAACATATAAGTATCAATTTTTTTATACCACATCCTTGGTGATTGTTTTAAACCATACAGGGACTTTTTCAGCTTGCATACCAACTCCTTCTTTCCCTCCACAACAAATCCTTCCGACTACTTCATATAGATTTCTTCTTTCAGATCCCCGTGTAGGAATTTTGTCTTCACATCCATTTGTTCTACTTCAAAATCAAATGCAGTAGAAACAAATAACAAAAATATTATAGAGGTTAACTTGGCAACATGA
The DNA here is from genome assembly GCA_009831015.1 of Picea engelmannii. Lineage (NCBI taxonomy): Eukaryota > Viridiplantae > Streptophyta > Pinopsida > Pinales > Pinaceae > Picea > Picea engelmannii. The sequence goes on along the minus strand of ML794331.1, from coordinate 26,730 downwards.
GAAAAAATCTCACCAAAATAAATTCCCTCAACCTGGGAATAACCCTTTGCTACTAACCAAGCTTTGTATTTCTCCACTTTTCCTTCTGCATTCATCTTCTTTTTAAATACCCATTTGTTGTCAATGGGCTTTCTTCCAGTTGACAACTCCACTAGATCCCAAGCCTCGTTATTATCCAAGGCTGCCATTTTTCGTCCATGGCATTTTTCCAGAGATTTCCATCCTTTGAATCCACTACCTCCTCGACATTTCTAGGATCATCATCAATAATAGACAAATAAAAATTTGAACGGAAATCATATGGAGTATACCTTTCCGGTAGCCTTATTTCTCGAACCAATCTCCTCAATACTGGAGTATGAGGATCTTCTTCTTCTAATTCTTATTCTTCTGTAGAGTCTGATTCATCATCCTTTAAATCAAAATCTATTTTCTATGGTTCTTCCTTACTTGGTAGGACTTCCTGTTTAACAACATCCTTCATTTCTCTAAATACCACATCTCATCTATACACTACCTTCTTAGTTTATAGGTTCCAAATCTTATAACCTTTGAGACCATATTTATATCCAATAAAGATACACTTTTCGGCCTTCTTATCTAGCTTACTCATGTTTTCCTTTGGAACATGAACATATGCATCACATCCAAATACCTTGAGATGTGTGAGACAAGGTTTCTTACTAGTCCATACCTCTTGTGGAGTCTTTTCATCCAACATTGATGAGGGTGATCTGTTGACTAGGTAACATGTAGTACCCACTGCCTCTGCCCAGAATTATTGCCCTAACCTGGCACCACTGAGCATGCACCTTGCTTTTTCCATCAACTTCTTGTTCATCCTTACTACAACTCTATTATGTTAAGGTGTATATGGAGTAGTCTTCTGCCTTGCTATACCACACTTCTTACATAATTCTTCAAATACATTCCCACATAACTCTCTGCCATTATCTATCCTCAACACCTTAATTCTTTTCTCTGTTTGATTCTCAACAAGAGCCTTAAACTGTTTAAAACTGTCAAAGACTTTAGATTTCTTCTTGAGGAAATATATCCAATTATTCCTCGAGAATTCATCTATAAATGAGACATAGTACACATATTTTCCAAATTATGGGACCAATATAGGTCCAAAAACATCACTATGAACTAGCTATAAAATTCCTTCTTCCCTCGATGCACCAGAGGGGAATATTACCTGATTCTACTTCCCATATACTAAATGTTCACAGAAATAAAAATACAGAGAGTAGTTAGACATACCTTTAACCATACCTTTACCGTGTAGTAGTCGAAGACCCTTCTCACTGATATGCCCCAGTATTTGATGCCGCATCATAACCTTTTCTCCAGAGACTGTAGGATTTATTTCTTCTTCAAATCCAATATCAGGAACAATGGAACTATTACACCCATCACTAATATTGTTTCCTTGCATATTATACAGAGTTCCAAACCGAACTCCCTTCAACAACACCATTGCTCCTTGAACCATCCTACAGGTTTCCTTTTCAAATATTGTTTTTACCCCCGCATCATCCATTTTGCTTACATAAATCAAATTTTTGGCCAATCATGGGATGTGCATAACACCAAGTAGTGTTCTAATCCTTCCATCTATGAGCCTCAACTTGAATTTTCCCCAACCTATGATTCTGGTTGTCGAGTCATCACCTAGGAAAACATTACCTCCATCATACCTTTCATATTCAAAGAACCACTCCCTATGGGGAGTCACATGAAAGGATGCACTTGATTCAACCAACCATGTCTCATGATCTGCATGTGTTCTTGAAGAATCCAAGTACACATCCCCTCCTTCTTCCTTGGAGGTCTTTTCTTCTATAGAAGGAGATTCTTCAAATCCCTTCTTTTTCTCAACTTTTGATCTACATTGCTTCTTGTAGTTCCCTTCTTTTCCATATCTCCAACATACCTTTACAAACTTTTCGAGAGATTTATATCTACCCTTAGACTTAGATCTCCCACTTTATAGCTTAGATCTATTTCTTTCTTAGGAGCATCCTCTTGCAAATAATGTGTCTATGCTCTGTCCTTTCATATTATTTCGTCTCATCTCCTCTGACAACAAGGATGAGACCTCTTCATCAAACTTCAAGGAATTTGTAATACTACCTATGGATAAAACTAGACTATCCCACGAGTCTGGTAAAGAACACAATAAACTGATACACTTATATTCATCTGAAATTTTAATCTCAACAGATACTAACTTACTTACCAAAATATTGAAGGCATTCAAATGCTCTGCCACTGACTCTTCATCTCTCATCCTCAGGTTATACAACTTCTTTCTTAGGAATAGTTTATTTAATAGGGACTTAGGTTGATACAAATTCCCCAACTTATCCCATAAATCCTTGATTGTAGCTTCCTCTGACACTTTCAGTAATACTGAATCTGAGAGACACAGTCGGATTGAGCTCTTTGCCTTATGATCCAATTTTTTTTCAGTCATCTTCTAAAGTTCCTGTAGATGAAATACCTAGATCTATCGTGATCAACTAATCTTTGTCCACCAACAAATCTTCCATCTTGAGCTTCCACAACTCAAAACTTTGCCCATTAACCTTCTCGATCTCCATTTTCGAATTGATCGTCATTTATTTTCACCTGAAAAATCAATACCACAGATCTCCCATTGTAACAAGGATTATCACAGTCACGAGCCAAACCCTTGACCACAAAGGTGTCCCCCTGAAGCCAACCTCACTCTGATACTAAATGTAGATTTTAACCTTGTACAATATTTACTGCAAACAGATTTTTAGTAAAAGAACAGAAAAGATACAATGGAAAATACAAACATTACACAAATATTTTTCCCCTGGAAACCCAACCAGGAAAACCAACATATTCTATATTCATTCATAGTGACACATTGTTTACAAAACAATATACATATAGGAGCTAGCGGCATCTAAAACCATAACCCAATGACTTGGATTAGTCAAAAACCCTAATTCCTTAACCAGAAATAGAAAACCAACGACAAAAAACCATGTGCCGAAAAACCACCCAACAATAGACATGAAAAATTGAGACAACACGAAAAATGAGGCAAAAATGCGACATGTTTCCCGAGGAAAAAAAAAAATTCTCGAGGGCACTACCCCCGAACCCCTGCACCGCCCAATGGGGGGGCCTAGAGGGCCTCCCTCAAACCCCCCTATGTGTACGACGCAACTCAGACACTACTACTCGTGCAAATAATATAACACATACCCAACAATTTCCTTGTCATAAATATATTTTGTTTACTCTCTCAGGTTTAACCTTTGACATTCAAAGGAAATGGGGTGTTTTATTTCATAATAACAACTCCTATTCATGTTCTTGATGCATCATATTTGATCAAAAAGGTTTCATGAAGTCTAGGGTTGTCAAAAAATGAGTGGTCATCAGTATGGCCTTCATCCTATTAAAACAAGCTTTAGCTACATCATCCCATCTGAAGGCATCCTTCTTCAAGAA
>ML794330.1:178011-199384 GCA_009831015.1 Picea engelmannii | reverse complement strand
AGAAGATTTTTGAATAATCCTTTCAAATAATCCTATACATTACAAAGCTCATCCAAACTTGATATATTAATGAAAACATGTATATTTTCTAATATTCAATCATAAATTCTCAAAAATACTTAAAATAAATGAATTGGAAAATAATAAGGTAAACCCATAATTAATTTATGAAAATGGTATCATAAACGGTAAATGGAATAATGGAATATGGATGAATGAGAGGAATAGTGAAAGTAAAATATGATGAAAATGCAACATTTCTGAGACCCAACAATGAGTGTCACATTTACTTTTCCTAAGTGTCGCATCTAGAATGACACCATGAAAACACTTGCTACAACCCCCAAAACATGTTATAAGAAGAAGCCCCATTATTTGATAGACGAAATAAGTTTTTGACCTGGGGAATTACTCATGTTTTTGAAATTTTGGAAGATCAATGCTCCCTTGCTCATATATAGGGAGTGATAGTGCTCCTTGACCATGTTAAGGGAGTGCTACAATGCTTTGTTGTCCACTTCAAGGGAGCGCTGTATTGATTGTGGGAATCTTGGAGGAAATCCCACTTTCTTCTAAGAGACAACTATGGATGGGTTGGGTTAGTTTGGATCGAATCTGACTCCATTGCTGCATCTAAGGAAAAAATCACAACTAATGGAGCCATATCCTCAACCAATTCCAAAAATACTCAAAGTGGTTGAGCCTCTTAAAGCCTATAAATGGAGACATTTTCAGGGTGAAAAGCAAGAGAAAATCAACAAAGCACTGCTATTTTGATTGTGGATCTTTTGAGCAAGGGTTGGACTAGGAGGACTTGGAGAGGCTGCTACAACACCATCTGAAGATTGTAAGTTTTCCCTTCTAAGTTCTCATTAATATAGTTGGCCTATTTCTTTCAAGTGTATGTTTACGTGTGCTTGTTTATGGTCGTCTTAATCTGCATAGATGAATTGATTTTGTCTAATCCATTATATTAGGAGATAGTCATTTGTGTTGTGTTGTCCATTGCAGTTATTTATTTTCACCGTGAGTGGGATTGAGCTCACGGATTGGAGTGGCAATGAAAAACGTCATAAACGAGGTACATCACACTTCCTCTCCTTCTCTCTTTTTCGATGGACAAAATTAATTTATAGGAATGGTAGTGTCCAAATGTAATTTTCTGTCTTGGTATAGGGGTATGTAATCGAAGGGAAAGTTCACATGTTCACAGGAGAATATTTCTGTAATAGACCTTGCTCTTAAGTTCGCTAAAGATAAGGAAAGGGAGATTGAGGAGATTTGTTACTAGCTTAGTTTGGCACGTTCTTCATCATTGACAACAACAAAGATCCCATCATATTTGGCAGCAGTGACACATGAGGTCATGAGTGGCACTCATGATTTGAGTGGGGAGCCTCTTGTGACAATCCTGCACGAAGAATGTTCAGAGTTCCAGATTTTTGAGGAGAGGTTTGACATAGAGGTTCTTGACTATGCACCTATTTTTCATTAGATGGATCATGAGCCATTTCTTGTGGCTCAAGGCTTAGCTATAGAGGAGGTAGTTGAGAAAATTCCTTGTGGACCAACCAACAAGGAAGTATATGCACCAGTTGATTGGGGGATCGACTATAGGACAGTTGTTGATACATCACTCTAGGATCCATGTTCAGTTGATATTAGTGGAGTGATTAATATAGGGGCACATATAGGATATATGGTGGTACATTATCATACAATGGTGTGTAGTGATGTACAACAATATACAACTGTATACAATGGTGTACAATGGGGTTTTGGGAGGTTTCCCCTAGGGAGACCTCCAAACAAGAATTTCAGAAATATCATTGAGTTTGGTTCAACAAGGATCAATGAGTGGATGGGATAGATTCATGGAGAGGAATATTCCTCGGAGATTGATCTTCGATTGGGATATCACCAGAGCATCGAAAAAGAGTAGGATACCCGTAGGATCGCTCTCAGATGTTACCTTGAGTCCTTGGTCATACCATTGGGGTTGACCAGTTCACCTGACAATTTCCAGTCTTGCATGTAGTGGTAGTAGCATCTAGAGATACTTTTTGATGCCAATGGTATATACAACGGGACATGGAGGGTTCACATGAGTCAGTTGGGTGAGGTAGGTAGGATTATAGCCATGCCAGAGTTCTTTCGTTTGAGATATGTGGTTGGAGCACATGAGGAGATCCTGATTGTATTGGATCAGTTCACAAAGATCTCAATTAATAGAGTGGTGGATGACATTATCCACTATGGAGGTCGCACACATGTAGTCCCTCAGTCCATGCTCAGGGAGAATATTATGAGGGCTATGTGTGATTCACATTTGACATGGAATTTTTGGTACTTGCATGAGTATGAGGCACCAAAAGAGACAAGACTAGTTTCCAAGGAGGTGTTTAGACTCCATAGATTACTTGGGTACATTGACGATGATCGAGATATAATATTTCCCGATGCAGTTTGGCAAGATACAAACAAATTAGCAGGAACAAAGTTGATTCCTAGTACTAGGTTTCCACTAGATGATGGAATACCATGGAATTGGATCATTCTGACTCTGATGGTTACGAGTATGGCACAACAAAACATAGTTGGTATTAGGAGTGGCAGAATTCCAATTTGGTGGTGGGATCTGGGAATTCATCTGAGTGATAGATTGATTCAGATGAGGATAATGATAGACAAAGCTATGGTAGTGATTAGTTTGCTTTATTTTTTGGGTGTCAGTAGAGGGGAGGTCAAGACTTACTCTATATGGAAGGAAATACTCAAGGCCGATCGTGGATTTGCAGGCTTATATTTCACAGAGACACTTTCACAGGGGAGGACCCAATATAGTAGTTTCAGTCCCTTTAGGGAGTTCAAATTCAGGTTTCAGGAGAGGAGGATGTAGGATGGGCACGTTGGTCTAACAAATATGATTAGGATGGTGCAACATCAACATGGTGGTTCCTTTCTTGGATTATTTTGGGACCCTGGGATTATATTGTTTGAAAGTTCATCTACTATTAGAGAGGAGAGCACTGGTTTTGACCTTCCAGAGTTTACTTTTGGGAGACTTAGGAGTGGGTTCTTAGAGGAGTGGTTTTTCGAGGAGTTGACTGAGTTTATGCAACTTATGATTTCCTGGATTGTTAGGAGTAGTAAGGTGGATTCTGGTATTTTCACCTTACAGACCAATGCTATGAGTAAAGGGTGCTTCATGTCACGGGGGCTAGTGTGGGATCCTAAATACTACCTTCTACAAGGTTCTTGTGTTTAGAGACTCTATGAAAGATATGTTACATGATTTTCCAAACGATGCTTGAGTGATTGCAGTAGCCTGGGGGTACTGGAGTATTAGGGATTTTCCCTTTGATAATTGGATATTAGATGTCGTGGATGCTCGATCAGCCTGTGATTACATAGACTTCTCTGTGATGTATGATTTTAGATTTGGTTTATTTGACTTCACTGGGATACATTGGAAGGATATGATCTTAGATAGTAGGAATGATTCTTTGAGGATTCACATCTTGTGGATGCAGGTGTGGAGGATGTAGTTTAGGAAGGAGGATCAAATATTTATGATCAAAGTGGTGCAATGACAACATGATTGGTCCTTTATGGAAATAACATGGGACCATGACATTTTAGTAGGATACAATGCAAAAATTGACACATATGTGATAGCCATTTTTTGCTTTCATGAGTTTGGTTCCCTAGTAGAAGAGTTTATTGATGGGTTGATCGAGTTGTTGCAGCACCGAGTGGCCTTACTTGTTGGCGGTTTTCAAGAGACCTCTTATGTCAGTACCTTACTAGACCACACCTTGAGTGGAGGATGCTTCACATATTATAGGGTGGTTTGGGAACATGGTATCATTTTTAGTCTCAGTTTGGATGGGTCGATGGATCATCAGGTCATGATGGCATTTCTTGAGGACAATCAATCTTTGGGAAGGGAGGATTTTTCGTGTCCCCATTTTTGGGTTCCCCTATTTTACAGTAGAAGGGACTTCTGTGGCTTGTCAGTGAAGAAAAGAGAGTAAAAAGGGGGCCATTTAATGTCACTAGTTAGTATGTGTTATGTATTTAAAGTGACATTAAGGAAATAAAGTAACTTTAAATTAACAAGTTACCTAACCATTATTAAAAGTGACTTTTCATATTAAAGTGAAAGAAAAAGGGGGATAAGGGTTATATTTGATTTAGTACAAAATGGGAAGTTTTGGAAGTCACATTTGATTTGGTCAAAAAGAGGAAAGCTCTAGAAGACATGGAAAATGGATAAGAGGAGGGTTAGAGCCTCACTTTAGAATGATGACTTGATATCTCTTTTTGCAAGTGTTCTTGGAGCTATTGTTTAGTTAGGGTTTAGCAAAACCCTTCCACTTTTGGTTTGGTTTCGGTGGTGCAATATCCACCCTAGCCAGACAAGATGAGAATCCATCAAGGATTTCCATTGAATCCTAGAAAAGAGTTGAATCCATCCATGATTTCCATTGGAGCTTCAGCTGGGATTTGGTTTTCAGTTGGAGATATACCGGCTTGCATAGGAGACTAGAGAGGATGCAAGTGTTCAGGAGGTGTGTATTTTCTGAGGGACAACTCCATTTTATGGAGATATGTTGTGACATCTTCACATGAAAAGTATAGGGTGTCCCGCGAGGCCCTGCTCGTTGTCGAACCCTATCATGCGAGTCCCCGCTCATTGTCCTACCCTATCACACAAGGACCTCTGTAAGTTGTAGTTGCAGAGACATTTAGACATGAGCCAATCTACCCCGACAGAGGGTTTCAACATGTGGGCACTCACCAGGAGGGACAAAAAAATCACTCTCAGGTTCATAGGATTTCATTTTGAGAGTTTTGTTGATGTATTAAATCTTCTTTAGCGACCCTTAGTTCGTATGTCAGATCTACATCTATATTTATTTCTATTAGTGATCTACTATAGCTATTACAACAACCATTAGAACTTGTATTGCTGTTCAAACCATAATAAAGATGATATGGTTATCTCTTCTATTTGATGTGTAAGGGGATGCATGCAATATGTTTGACAAATTATCTATCTCTTAGTAAGAATTTATAGTATCATTAAGGCGAACTGTTTGACAAAATTACACAAAGAAAACAATAATTTGGACAACTAACATATTATTCCAGCCTAGCCTAGTTGGGGACATTAAAATGGGGCTCCCGTGGACCATATTTTAAGCAAAGGTAACTTGGAAGACAAAAAGAGGCAGTCATAAATTGATCTTGTAGATGAAAAAAATTGAATGACAAGACTATATGATTTACGAACTGGGAAAGCAAAGAAGTAAAGAATTTATTCAGACAAAACTTGTACTCACAAAATGGAAGAAAAAGATGATCCTTTTTTCTTCTTCTTCATTCTGTAAATAAGAGGGATGATGTTGAATGGGACTATAATATCCATTTATATGATATTAAATATTACGGTGGATCAACGATTTCTTTTAATCTACCGTTCAACCATTCGTTTTTTGTAATCATGTAACAGTGCCATGGTTGTCATGTTTTACCTTGATTTTGAACAACTCATCCTAAATGTTTTTCAACGTGTCCCACTGCTATTGTGCCATAGATGGTTGATCTTCATTCTCATTTACAATACTGACCAACGATGTCCGAAGTTCTTCTTCTAGAAAGTTTGCGAGGTCATCAAATTATGTTCCCCATGCAACCCTCCATATCCTCAATTCTATTTCCATCTATTCTTTTGTTAACAAAATTGAGTCATTTATTAGAACGTGACCTTCTAGTTCCTTTATAATATCATTATCTTTTAAAAAAAGTAAACTCTTCCTTTCCATTAGAGAATTGCAGGTGGCACTCAATTACCAAAGGGTGTCTATTCTCCCAAGCCATCTAGCATGTATTTGCTTCAACATGATTTTAGAAGGAAGGTCCTACTTCCTCCTTACAAGATCATCCATATTGGATATTTTCACCATGAATGTGATTACCATGTTCTTATGGAAATTCTTGTTGTTCTGTAGATCCTCTTATAGATATTCCTTAAGGGTGCTAATTATTCCAGCTATGAAGCAAGATTCGAGAGCGATTTCCCAAGCTTCTCGAATAATGCAAATTATTTTATCAATGTTTTCAACTACATACTTTCTGATGCCTATGAGAAATTTTTCCTCTTTGGTGAATTTTGAGCTTGATACAACCATTTCTTCAAGGATCTCCTCAGACACCATCACAACTAATGGTTATGAAAATAATGGCTTTGGGATAAGGGAGTATTCAAGTTCCTTTACCCTCTTCTTCAACCTCTCATTATATATCTCCTGCTTTGTTAACGAGTGAACCAAAGCCTCACCAATAACTTGATGGAACTTGAGAAGTCCTGAAGGTTTCTAGCCCTTGAACTCAATTTTCAAGCTCCATTTCCCCATCACCTTTTTATCCTTCATATTTACTCTCTCTATATGGAGCTTATTGGATTATTTGTCATATATAGTCAGGATTATGAGTCAGATACTCTTCCCAAAAAATGGTTTCCCCTTTGCAGGCCAAATCCTCTACTATTAGCTTGTTATTTTCTAATTGTAATTCAAACCATGTGGGCATGTCATCGACTTCATCATTTTCCATGTCAATCTTGTTCAATTCTAAACCGTCGGGGTCTAGAAAATCACCTCCATTTGGGTTCATTTTTATTTTGGGAAAAAGGGGAACTGTATGTGTGGCCTCCAACTAGTATCGAGGGGGGTCCAAACCATATCCATCACCTACACATCCCTCCTTTATCTCCTTTCCACCCACATTAATCCCCTGATCCGTATGTCTTAAAGAGGGAATCTTGTGGGGGTGATGCAATACGCTACCCGTGACACTAGCTATGGATCAATCCTTGTCTATGTTGAAATTGCTTGTTTCCCTCCAAGGGAGAGGCCTTTATCACACAAACATTTGAAATCACACCAATATGTGAATCTTCATGAGTGGATTGTTTCCTCTTCTTTGGCAAAATTTTTCTCAGGGCATTTGTCACCTTTCTCTCAACATGTGAGTCTTCATTGTCATCACCTCCTTTTGAAATTTCTTGTACCCTGTTAAAAATTGAGCCATAACCCATTGATAACATGTGGGCCATGAAAGACCCTTATGGATCAAAGCCACTAATTTACTCCATTTATTTCATGTCAAAGGATTTGAAGAACCCCACCGTCTCAGTGATACTTTCTGAATTTTTTATTGTGACAATTTTAAATGGCATGGGAATAAATTATGACTTTCTCTTCTTGTCAAAGAATAAGGAAACCATCCTATATTGTCAGCACAATTAATACATCAAAACCTATCACAAATGAACAGAGGAAGAATCAATGGCTTCCATTCGAAGCCAAAGATCCTTATGTATGTGAAATTCTCTTCAAATACACACATTTCTTTCCCCTTGAGAAATTCTATGGGAAATTTGGTAACCCTAGCCGACTCAGACCTTGTGATCATACTCTTACACTCCTGACAAAGGAATCTTGGATTTGGTAAAAATAAAATGGACCCTTATGCTTCCAAAGTGTAGGATACCAAATTGAGCGTGGTCTTTCTCAAAATTGACATTGGCCTTTGGGGGCATGCCCTTGAATGTATTACAATATTCAAGAGCCATAACCAAATAGGAGGTCATGCAAAGCCTCTTGGTCTGAATGAAATTAGACAATTTATGGGAGATCTCATTTGATATTACTTGGGCCCAATCAAATATGGCACCCATATTGACTAAGTGATGGAGTACATATAGGACATACCTAGGGATCTACACTGTCGAGTCTTGACCCACTAGTTGTGTAAAAATCCAGGTGAAAATGACTGAGCCAACATGCATGTGTTTATTTCATTGATGTTCAAGGAGATGTCTAGGGGTTGGACCAAAAATTACTTAAGTAAACTCATGCCACCACCTTGGGCATCCAAAACAAAATTTTCTTCAAGAAGCTTGAGGAATCTTCTTGGTGTTGGGAGGCATAACGTCCTTCTGAAATTATTCATTGTTAAATGGATATGAGTTATTTCTCTTTCCTTAACTTCAATGAGCCAGTGCTTTGAACCAAATCTCTTAGTGCACCAGGTGACCAGTTCTCTAAAATCGAATACCTCTAGCACACATATAACTTTTACTATCCTGTATGTCTAGAATTTGTTCTTGAGCTTGTCTTCCTAAGGTAGCCCATAATACCATTTATACGCTATAAACCACTAAAAATCCTTACTTTGACGAGACAATGAATTTAATGTGTTCTTTCTTCTTCTTGTTTGCCATATTTTTCTACTTTCAATGCACTTGGGTATGTGTGAGGATTACATGTATAAATTTAATTTCTCATTTGATAGAAACCCCTTAATCACAGATTAGGGGCCAATTCACTGTTGAAATTTTCCCCTTCTTACTTTTGGTGCATGCCGCTCATTAAATGGTAACTGTCATTTGCATATGAAATGATAATGGGAAATATGCAAGAATTAATCCTCATTAATTAACAACATTCATCCTTACCATGTGAGATATGTGTGAAAGATATGCTAGGATTATATCGGGAAAACCAAACATATCATACATGGAAGATGGTTGCATGAATACATGGCATGCAGGTGTAGGAGTAAGGAATATGATGTGGCATGTGAGTTGTAGGAGGAGGGATGATGTAAGGGGGGTGTGACATCAGATCGTCCTTCCACATGAGCTACCTCAACATCTAAAAAAAATCTAAGTATGGATTGCAGAAATGCGAGGATGCAGGAATGTGAGGAGTGCAGGATTGTGAGAGTGTGGTATGACTTATTAGGGTTTCCTCTTCTGGATATGCATGTTAGAATTAGGTATGACACGAGATATTTTGACAAGGGTATTCTCCTCTTACATCCACACTACCAAGAACTAGGGAGTGGGGACTCACATAGGGAAAAGATACATAGGTTGAAGGGGATAAACATATCTACAAGATTTAAATTTTTTCAATGATTGGACTAAGGATCAGGCTTGGTTCTCCATGGTTTTGTAGTTTAATTTGGAGTCTCTAAGGGTATAAATCATGAATTATATAGGATTATATTTATTTTTTTCATCCTTTTGTATAAGTAGAAGGACACTAGCGATTATTTCTTTTGAGGAAAAGGAAAAAACTAGGAAATATTTTGAGTAATTAGGGCTAACTAGGACTGTTTCTATACTTATAACATTCTTGATCTTCCTAATGGAAGATCTACTATGGTCATCCCACTTGAATTCTTGGTATTTATTTAAAATATTTGATATAGGCTTGGTGATATTGACAAAATTAGGGATAAACCTTTGAATAAAATTAATCTTACCAAATAAATACAAAACAACCTTCTTGGTTTCAGGCAATGTAATCTTCTTAGTTGGATAAACCTTGACCCCTTCCTTAGATATGATATGACCCAAAAAATTACCCTCATATACCCAAACACCGACTTCTTTGCATTCAAGTATATGCCACAATTTCTACATATGTCAACAATTTGTTTCAAGTGTTTGACATGATCCTTTCTATCTTTGGAAAACACCGTCAAATCATCTTGGTAGATTTCAATGATATTATGAATAAGTCCTTAAAGGCATAGTGCATGACCCTTTAAAAATTATAACCAACATTCATAATACCAAAAATAATTCTAAGGTACTCATATGTTCCCCAAGGTGTTGTGAATCCTGTTTTACTCATATCTTATTCTTTGACTAAGATCTGGTTGTACCCTGAGAAACCATCTATCATGGAAAACATTCCTGCCCCTGTGACTCTTTGCAATACATTTTCTGTATTGGGAAATGGATAGTTATCCTTCAAGGATAATTGGTTAAGGTTCCTAAAATCCACACAAATCCTTATTTCACTAGATTTTTTCCTTGCTAGCACCAAGTTGTCCAACCAAGATGAATGTCGAATTGGGGAAATTATCTTGGTAGCTAACATATTTTCTAGATATTTTTTGATCAAGGGTAGGAGTTTTGGGTTAATATTCCTCAGCTTTTACATAAAGGGTCTAATGCCTTCCTTTTATGGGATTGTATGTTGAATGATGTTTTCTTTATAAGCCTTAAGATCATCATATGACCAAGTGAATACATCCTGATACTCCCTTATCAATATTTCTATTTGAATTCTCTCATGCATTGAAGTACCTTTTCCAATATTTATAACCCTTGGGATACTTTATGAACCAATGTTTACTTCAATATACTCCTTAGGTTTGGTTGACTCATCCTTGCATTTATACATGTCATGTCTATTGACAAATTTCTCAAGGGGTACCAAACCTTTGGGAACTTTTGATTGTGTTCCCAATTCAACTACTTCAAAAATATCAGTGAAACCATCCCAATCAATATTTCTATTAGTGAACTCATCCTTTCTAGTCAAGAACCTATCCACTTGTTCATCATATTCAAAAACTTGCCAATAGTCAAGGTTGTCTGGGATAGATAGTCTATAAAGTATATCAGTAGTAATGTCCCCAAGTTTGGTAGTTTCTAAAGTTTGATTAGAGGAAGCATGAATGGATAGAGAATCAACCAAGTCATTTTGACTTCTTGGGATGTATTTGATAGTGAAAGATTCAAACTTGTTTACCAATCCAATCACAACTTTCTTATAAAGTTTAAACCTATCATCCTTAGTGGAATATACACCTTTGACTTGAAGGATAATAAGTTCCAAATCACCAAGTAATTCCAATATATTCACACCCAAGCCTTTGTCTATTTCAACCCTTGATAATAAGGCCTCATACTCATCAACATTATTTGTAGCCTTGAACTCCAATCTATAGAAAAAGATAAGGGTATTTCCTTGGGGTGAAATTAGGACAAAGCCAACTCCATTCACTAGTTGATATTGAGCCCCATCAAAGTATATAGTACAAATTTGATCATGGGTCTATTATTAAATAAGTTTAGGGGATAAGGAATCAGAGAGTATGGCATAGTTTCCCATGTTGTCATCCACCATACAAAAAAATTCATTCACGAGGTCCGTAGGGTCTTCCACATGGTACTTTCTAAGTTGTTATCTATGCAAGATCACAGGTTTTCCTTCATAGGAAGAGATTGTAGCACAAGATAATTCCATTGGTAAAGTACCACCTAGTTCATGAGAAAAATTTCTATACAATAACATACCCCATGAAGTTGAAACATCAATCACTACAATGTCCATCCAAAATTCTAATTCCAGGTTCAACCACCAAATGGAAAAGTAAGTTCTTTATGTCACCATAGAACTTAACCTCCCTAGCATCCATTGCACAAACATTTTTACAATGTCTTGTTGTTTTTAATACAAGATGTTGCATGACACATAGAGGCATGACATTGGTTGAATCCATGGTATCCAACATACATTATGTAGAGTCAACTCATGCACATTTAAGGACATGAAGAATGGGTAATAATTCCCATCGAAACCTCCCCTATTAATGGTTTGGAGAAATACGAGTTGATCTTGAGAAGGATCATCCTTATAAAAACCCATAATCCTCTCAACTTTGTTGTTAAGTGAATAAATATTCATAATCTCAAGAAATGGATGGTTATATGAGACTTGGAAAGATAAACATCTAAGTCTATGTTGACTTCATCACTCTTTGTTTGTGAGTTGATCCACCATCTTGAGTTCATGTGGGTTGGATTGGTTGTTTCCTTTTGAAAATATCCTTAGGCACTTCTTGGTTAGGTTGTTGACTTCAGTTATCTTGGGGTGGTTGAGAATTCTATTTACCCATTCTTTGTAGGTTACCCAATCCCTCTCCATAATTCTTCGTCTAATTCCTTCTTGGTAGGGATTGAGTGCCAACGATATTTAAATGGTAGCTTGGTAAACCTCTTGACTCTTTGCAAATATGTTGTTAACCATGCTTGAACCTTCCCCTACAAATTTTTTTAAGTCATTTGATCCGTCCTTGTTCATTTCACTTTCTATTTGCATTATATCTTTAGCATACATGCAAGTGTCTTGGCTATTGGGTTGGTCACATGGATTACACCAAGTAGGATCCTCTGTTTCAACCATGTTGTTTCCACCCAAAGAGGTAGGGACTCTTTGATTTTGTTGAACTTGTTTTAACTTATACCAATTAAAGTTTCCTCTTGGTTGAAATCTATTATGCCTTTATAATTGGATGCTTTATTTTTCATAGCTTGATTTTTTTTGTTGCAACACTTTAGTTTTCTTAGAAAAAGTTTCATCCATCCTTTTCATGGCATCAACTAGGAATTGCATCATATCTCAGGTAGGTTTAGTGGCATTGATCACCCATTTATTTGAATCATTTTTGGAGAAAGAAGATCTAGAGGCATTGAAGGGTTCACATTTGGAGGATAGTGAGTTTTCCTCAATTTTACTTGCAAGCTCGTTAGATATATCCAAAGTTGTAAATGATTTATCTCTTAGTAAGAAACAAAATTTCCCTTCTAAGGAATTGGTGTAATGAAGCAATATGGCTCCATCACCGGGCCTCGTTCTACGAGGAAAATCCCTTAATAACCTATTAGACCTTTCATCAAAGTTCTTAACTAGCTCACTCTCCTTTTATTTCATTTAATGTAGTTGGGTGGGAATTAATATTCCATTATTTCTCATGGCCCACCTCTTGATGAAGGCATCATGGAATGCTTTCCAATCCATGATGTTATTTGAAACCAAGTCATCATACCGAGATTTGGAATTTTCTTGTAATGACAAGGAAAACAACTTCATCACTACATATTCTTGCTCATTTGGGATTGAGTGCTCACCTAGGACATAATATAATTTAGAAATGTGTTCCTAAAAAATGATCACAGTGTTTCCTCTATACTTGGGAAGCCACTTTCTATACTTATTAGGAAAGGCATGAGGAAAACCCCTTATCCTAGTCATGTTGAGGGGATTGTACCCATTTGTAACCCATGGCTTGTCACTTGTATTGACTATTTGTGTGCGAACTACATAAATATTTGGATTTACATGAATATTACTAGAGGAATCTTGGGAAAGCCCTTTCCTTCTTTGTCTATAGTATTTTTTAGGATCCGAAAAATTTCTATAGAGCGTTTGATTTGATGTTCTTGTGGAGTATCCTCCTCTACTTAGGTATTCCTCTTGTGGATTCACTAAGTGAGAAAATATAAGGAAATAAACTTGGAATACTACTCACCAAAGAAAAGAAGTGAAGATAATATTCAAATACACAAGGAAAGGACTTTCTCCTTGACAACGGTGCCAAAATTTTGTCCCTCAAAATCTACTCTAGGAAGGAAAGTTCTAACTTTGGTGAGAGAGACTAAAAAAACTACCAGGACAACCACCCACTGTCACCTCAATGCCCTTTCCCCACACTTCATACTAAGGTAAAAAGTAGCCCAGGGGGGAATACCTAAATCAAATTAAGTCTAGAAATTGTTATGTCAAAGGTGAGGGACTAAATTTAATTTAATCTAACTCACTCACTCAGGAAGGGTGAAATTTTAAAATGTTTCTTAAACAAACTCACAAGGAACTCACACTACTAGTCCAATATGCCCGAACTTGGACACCTTAGAGTAGGAATAAGAGCTAATTGTGGGGATTCAAGCTCAAGAAAGGAAGTATCCAAGTGGTTTGGAAATTTTGATGAAGGTTTTGAGTGGAGTTTTTTATAGCCCTAAAATTCTCTACCTATGCATACATGGCATTGGCCTTTCTACTTGCATAATTTTCCAAATCACTATTGAGGAACTCTATTTAAAAAACCATTTTTTGGAGCATGTACGCATCCTGATGCACTAATTACCACGTACATATTATTGATGCATGTTAAACATCCCACATACATATGCTATATGCATACTAAACAACCCACGTTTACCTCCAAAAGTTGCAAAAAATAAAAAGTTGCAAGGAATTCGGTGGAATTAATGGGCCATTGGAGGTTTCCTAACCATTTCACCTACTATATCCCGTCCTAAAACCAAATAAATATCCTTTTGTCATATAAAAGGAGGTATTGGGGTCTCATTCCAAAATCATGCATTAGAACGATGAAACTGTTGGTTGTGGAGCTCGATTATCTCCAGATTCAGAGGTCTTTGTTTTCAGCCGTGTTTATACCCCATGAAGACTTTACACCCCAGAAGAATGTACACTCTTCCATGTAGGGGAGTGCAGAGGGGGGTTACCCCCTCTTTGGGGTCTGGAGGAAAGCGGGCCCCTGAAGGAAAACAATTCCTTGTAGATGTATATTGTAATTTCATTGTAAATATGGACCGTTCATTATAAGGTCGCAGATCTAACGACATAAATTATGTTAGGGTTTTTTTCCCTAGTAGGAAACCCTCTTTTATGAGGGAAATGCATTGCGGATAGGATGATAGCGAATATTGTATTATGAGAGAGGCGACCGTGAGAGAAAGAAGAGGAAGTTACAACAGGTTTGTTGTAGGTTGTATCCCTTCATTTGCTGGATACTAATAAAGGAAGGACCTGGCAATTTCTCTGGTTGACGTAGCCCACACTGGGTGAACCACGTATATCTGTGTCTCTATTATATTGTGTATCTTTTGTGTTTTATTTCCGCATTTTATTTTATTTTATTGCTCCACGATTATGTTTTTATAACAACTGGTATCAGAGCGAAAGGTAACTCGCAGGAAAAGAGGGTTCATGGTTCGAGTGGGAGCAATGGCGAAAGATGGAAAGTTTAGGGTCGAGAAATTTAACGGCCAAAACTACCAGTTATGGAATATGCAGATGAAATATTATTTATATCAGAATGATCTATTCCTACCATTGGGAGGAATACCAAAGAAGCCGATGTCTATGAAGGATGAAGAATGGGAGATTCTTGACAGAAAGGCTCTAGGAACGATACGACTGAGCCTGCAGCGTTGGTGGCTTTCAATATTTCGAAAGAAAAGACAAGAAAGGATTTGATGGGCACATTGGATAAATTGTATGAAAATACCTCGACATCCAATAAGGTATTTCTAATGAAGATATTATTTAATATGAAGATGTCAGAAGGTGGATCTGTTGCATATCATTTAAATGAATTTAATACGGTTACTAATCGACTAAGTTTTGTAAAAGTGGACTTTGATGATGAGGTCAGGGATCTTCTAATCTTGTGCTCATTTCTAGAAACTTGGAATGGCTTGGTCATGGCTGTAAGTAACTCTATCTCTGGTTCAAATACTTTAAAATTTGATGATGTTGTTGGTGTTATCCTTAGTGAGAAAATGCGACAGAAAATCACATGTGAGACATTAGGTAATGCGTTGAACATGGAGAATAGGGGAATACAAAAGGATAGAGGAAATGGCTCAGGGAATCGTGGGAATTCTAGGAAGGGAAGATCCAAATCCAGATTTGGAAAGATAGAATGCTGGAATTGTGGGAAGAAAGGACATATGAAGAAAGATTGCAGAGCTCCAAAGAAACAAAGAGATGGACAACATGAGATAAATCAGGAAGCCAATGTAACGGGTGATGTGTTACAAGATGATTTGATTCTTTATTTAGATAATATTTCTGAATCTTGGGTGGTAGATTCAGGGGCTTCATTTCATGCCACTCCCCATAGGAAACATTCTCTAGATTATGTTCAAGGTGATTTTGGACAGGTTCATTTGGGTGATGATGCACCATGAAAAATTGTTGGAATGGGAAAGGTAAAAATAGAGCAAAGCAATGGAAACCAATGGTTGTTGAAAGAGGTAAGACATGTTCCATATCTAAGGAAAAATCTAATTTCAGCAGGACAGTTGGAAAGTGAAGGTTGTATATCCATATTTACAGATAAGGTGTGGAAGGTCACCAAAGGATCATTGGTGCTAGAAAAAGGAGAGAAGGTAGGTACATTGTATTTATGTACTGGTAATACAGACTCTTCTATCTATTTAGCTTCTACAGGAGTGGATACAACACTGTGGAATCATAGTATTGGACACATGAGTGAGAAGGGGATGCAAATACTTCACAAAATAATTTTGTTTCCATACCTTAAACAAATTGATTTGGACTTCTGTGAGCATTGTGTTTATGGAAAACATGAGAGAGTCATATTTCTCATAGTCGGAAAAGAAAAGAAGAGTGAAAGGTTAGAGCTTGTGCATATAGATGTATGGGGACCAAATCAGGTATCATCTCTTGGTGGCTATTGTTATTATGTTACTTTTATTGATGATGCAACTAGAAAAACTTGGTTTTATTGCATTGGACAAAAATATGATGTTTTTGATACTTTTAAGAAATGGAAATATTTAGTTGAGAATGAGATAGGAAAAAGGTTGAAGTGTCTCAGATCAGATAATGGAGGTGAATATTGCAGCACAGAGTTTGATGATTACTTTTCATACCATGGGATTCGTAGAGAGAAGACAGTTCCAAGAACACCACATGAAAATGGTGTGTCAGAAAGGATGAACATGACAATCATGGAGCATGCAAGGAGTATGAGATTGCATGCTGGTTTTCCCTTACAGTTCTTGGAAGATGCTGTAAATACCATTTTTTACTTAATAAACAGAGGACCTTCAATATATTTGGATGGTAGAATTCCAGAGGAGGCATAGACAGGAAAAATGGTAAACTATTCTTTTTTGAAGACTTTCAGTTGTGAAGCATTTGTCCATATTGATAAAGAAAATAGAACAAAGCTTGAGGAAAAATCCAAGAAGTGTAACTTTATTGGATACAATGTTAATGATTTTGGTTATCGCTTATGGGATTATGAAAATAACAAAATCATTAGGAGCAAATATGTCATATTCGATCAGAAGGTCATGTACACAGTGTTAGCACTAGAAGTTGGCTCCCGATTGCAGAGAAGGTAAGCCCAATGCCCATCAGTTTATATGTCACGATGAATGTTTTTAGAGAGGTCAAATGGGCGCATACTCAAGATAATATCATTTTAACTCAGAAAACTAGGCCAGAAATGAACAAAGAAATGAGGGCCACAACTAACTTCAGTCAGGAAAATGAGTTTAAATATGAGAAAAGGGAAGACTCAATGAGAAAGGTGAACGAGACTGCTATGGGCATGAGGACTTCCAACAACTCGGAGAAGAAAAGATCAGACTCAAGATCACTCTTGAGCTCAAGCTTCAGACACTGCAATATGTCCAAATGACACAACTGCAACATCATAATGATCAAACCTTCATCATCCTTCAACCACAACGACTCGACTGGATCTTCCATGTCCGAGCCATTTGGTGTAAGAGGGAAAAGACAACACAGGGAACTGGGTAAAACTGATCACGATGCAACTATAATCAAACCTACATTATAATAGCATAACAATCCTCGACTGGATCATCCATACCTGAGTGTTTCAACACAACTTAATAAAGAGATGGAAATAAGCTGACTTATATTAATCTGACAGTCTCAAATCAAAATACATAACCAAAGAATCATAAAAAACTTTACAATGCAGGAGCCTAGCTCAACCATCGACCTTTACAAGATATCAAAATGACTCCTATATACTCAAAAAATATTCACCACTACCAGCAGGGGCGTGCTCGAGCTTCTCGTCCAATGCCATACATGTCTTCTCGGTAAGACTGTGCATGCATTCTCCTTTGCGCATGACTTCCCCTATAAGAGGAAATCTCTACTCTTCTAGTCCTTTCTGTCTTTCCATTCATGCGGTGAGACCAGGTCTCAATTGCCACCTCAATTTCATGAACTATCTGCATTGGGATAAGGATGGGTCGCACTCTAAAATTCACAATCTGGAGATTTGCTAGCCGCTTGCAGGGAGGACTTGGTAGACAGACGTGGATGCTGATGATAGGGAGCTGTTGGCACAAGGGCAGACCCAGGGTTCAATGCTACAACAACGCACCAACAAAACCCTAAATACCGACCCTTTCGGCAACACCTATGAAGCAGATGAAGTCTCAACCGAGGTAGAGGGAGGGGTGGTTGCATGACTCAAGTGTCTGAAACCTTAGCTGGGACACAGATATGTTATTATAATACTTACTACAACTCTTAGCACTGTCAGTTCCTTAATATGTAATCACTATTCACTTCGCTGATACAGTAGAGCTTCGCAGTATTCACACCAATCTATAGTATTCAAGCACTTAGCATATACAAATGGATCAAAATGAGCATATCAAGCACTAAGCATGACTATCTAGATCAGATATAAAATTCTCACATATGATAAGCACAAAGCAAGTAGATATATCCAACTATATCCAAGCACTTAGCAAAAGAAGACATAAACTCATTAAGACAAGTACAAAGCATCATAATACAATGTTTATGTGGTTCACCCCTCTCCTGGGGCTACGCCCACCAACTCTTCTTCTTTATATTCTTTGGTCAATCGATTATAAGAACAGATCCATCAAAACCCTTAATCCACATATGACAAAATATCTGCGCAACTCGCTAGACCCTTCTTCCCGGTGCTACATCACAAAGCCTTCTATAGTCTCTCACAGGGGCTTGCACTCAGCTCTGCAAGTCTTACAAAAAATGCAAAAAGCCTTGATCACATAGATTCAACTCTTGGCACTTAGCCTACATCACATAGATATATCATCCACTACTTCTCTATATGGCCTAGACATATATATACACATACAAAATAGGCCTAAACATGGGTAAACCCATGGGCCGATATCCTAATCCCATTACATAATCCCAAAAACCCAAAAAGGACCCAAAAGTGGGTCGAGATCCTGTGATCTCTGCTTCGTCTTGTGCTCCTCCTTCGATAGGCTATCGAAGTCCCAAAATAGGTCAACATGACCAAGAAACTCTCAAAACTTGGTCAAGGGCCAACATGAGATGACGAGATGACTGGGACTGCGTGGGCGCCAAAATGTCATATCATCACCCGAATTAGGATAAATACATTTGATGTGTTTTTCGAGCCCTCTTCTTTCATTTTTCTTCACCAGAATGCCACTTTCTAGGGAAAACACCCCCCCGATAAATAATGTGTGCTAACATTAGGATCCATGGGGGGTGGTACGCTCCCTGTGAGCTACCAAGAACTTGTAGCTTCAGTAACCTTTATGTTGGGTTGTGGAGTCACTTATTAAAAGAATAAACAAAAGGAAAAATGATATTTACAATGACATGGGAAGCCACTCATGGATTAAACAAAAAAATTCTTCAAAAAATGCCCGTTTACAGGGCCTCCAAAAACTTCATCACCCTCTAAATTATGCAACCTGTAAGTATTATTTGGAAACTTCCCAAAGATCTTGAAGGAGCTGATCCACAAGGATTCAAACTTTCCATGCTTGCCTTTGTCCTGCTTGGGTGCATCCCATTTTAGCACTAGATCTCTCAGCTGTAAATCCTCCTTTCTCACTTTTCTGTCAAAAGCTTGCTTGATCTTCTGCTGATGGTCATGTGCTCTGTCCAGTAGCTTCTCTCTAGTCTCTTTCACTTCTACCAGTTGTTGTATTCTTCTGATCATTGCATCAGGCTCTCCTTGGTAGTCCTGGAAGAAGTTTTCCACGGGTAAGGCTAGCTGAGAAGGAAATATGGCCTCAAATCCATATACAAGTTGAAAATGAGAGACGCCAAGAGATCTCTTTGTTTTCACTCTATCAGCCCATAGAGAAAACTTGAGCTTTGAATCCCATGCTTTCTTATTGTCCTCTAACAATATTTTGATGATATTTATAAGGCTCTTGTTTGAGGACTCTTCCAGTCAATTCCCTTGGGGGTAGTAAGGAGTTGAGTGAATCAATGCAATTCCAAACTGCTCAACTAATTGAATTAATGGTTCGGCCTTGAAGGATGCAACATTATCAGTGACAATTATTTTTGGACAACCAAACCTTGCCATAATATCTTCAAGACAACCAATGATTACTTTGTGGGAAGCACTCCTTGTGGGGATGTCTTCTATCGACTTGGTAAATTAATCTATGGTAGTCAATATCCACCTATGCTGACCACTTGAAGTAGGATGAATTTCCCCAATAAAATATAAGCCCCACTGCTGAAAGGGTCCTGAATCTACCACAGGCTTCAAAGGCAGGAACTTGAGATGCTATTTTCCTGAGAATTTCTGACACTTGACACAAGCCCTGATTTTGGCACAAACATCATTGAATAGGCTAGGCCAGAAATACCCAGCTCTGAGAATCTTGTAGGATGTGGTTCTCCAGAAGTGATGTCCCCCACACAAACTGTCATGAAAATCAAACATGATCTTTTGGGCTTCCTGTAAACATCTCAACATCACTCCTATAGGATCTTTCCAATATAAAAATTGATCAATGAGGCAATACTTAATTGATTTGAGATTCAAAAATCTTATATTTCTTTTTTCCATGCCATTAGGAGGCTACAAATTCTGTAGAAAGAAAATGATGTCCCTGTACCAAGAACATCCTGCTAATGGAGGGTTGACTTGAGAACTTGTATCAGACAACCCAACCTGCTGATTTTCTGAGCAAGTGTTGATGAAATTCACCCCCAAGGCTTTGCAATTAGATTGAGCTAACAGCTTGGTTAAACCTTGACCCTTAAACATTTTGGTGGGCCTTATCTCCAAGTCAAATTCAAGGATTTTAGCAATCCACTTGCTCCTTTTCCCGTCTATGTCAGGCTGAATGAGAATCTCCTTCACAGAAGCTGAAGGGACATATGAAATGAACTTTGAATGCAAAACATAGACCCTGAAGGCTTTGAGGTATTTAACTAGAGAATAGGCATGTTTTTACGTGATGTCATATTTCAGCTCGACATCTGTTATTGGATAAATCCGTAAGTGCGGACACTAACCGATCTCCCTAGATCCACCTGGATCTAGAACAAAGCAAGACAAAACATGACTCTTTCCCTAGACTTTGACCATTGAATTAAATAGGAGGCAAGAAAAAATAACATACCTTATTATCGCTTCCTATGGTCTTTGTTGCTCCCGCTTCGCTCCAGTGCTCTCGTGCAGCCAATACCAAGACAACACAAACCAACCAAAGTGAAGATAGCACAATCTATTCAACAATCAATCTATGTATATGATCAAGGAATTATACAATAAAGTGGAAATAACTTTATGGGAAAGGGACATGCTACTGTATCATATTAATGGAAAGTAAAGATTACAACCTGTTCCTTGATGTCACAAACTTCCTTTCGATGGCCCTTGGCTCCGACACTCACATTAGCTCAATCCTTGCATGAAGAAGATAAAAACCTCTTGATAGACTTGCTGGAGTCTCCAAGCTGCTGTTCAAGCTTCAGTCCTTCACACAATTCTTTCACCAATTCTCCAATGAATATTGCTTAACCTTTTCCATGAGAATTCACTCAATATATAGGAGAGAATGAATTAGTTACTTGGATAAGAATGATCCCAAAATATCAGGGAATCC
>ML794330.1:150255-177961 GCA_009831015.1 Picea engelmannii | reverse complement strand
AGATTCAACAGTCTATTTGATTTCATTTCTTTTCCTCAACATGATTGTAATGTCCTTCACCAGTTCAACAAAATTAGAAACAAACCTTCTCAGAAAATTAATCTTCCCCAAGAAAGAATGAACTTCTTTCTTGGATCTAGGGAGTGCTAAGGTTTGGATGGATTCCACCCTGCTGGGATCAATCTTTACTCCCTTATATGATACTATGTGTCCCAATAACTTTCCCTCCTTCATAACAAAAAATGACTTCTTGGGATTTAGGGAGAGACCAAATTTTCTGCATTTTTGGAATACCTTTCTTGGATGACGACACTGTTCTTTATCAGTCCTGGAGAAAACTGTAATGTCATCCAGATAAATGACTACAAATTTATCCCTTTCCCCAATAAAGGCAATGTCCATAGCGCACTGGAAAGTTTCTCCTGCATTCATCAATCCAAAGGGAATCTTGGCATACATGAATGTACCCCATGGAGTGGTGAATGTTGTCTTCTCTTTGTCCTCAGGTAAGAGAAAAATCTGATTGTATCCAGAAAATCCATCAATCATGGACATCCTGGATGCACCTGTCACCTTCTACAATATGTGCTCCATTTTTGGCAATGGGTAATTATCTTTCTTGGGGCTTATGTTTAGGCTCTTGAAATCAACACAAAGTCTAATTTCTCCATTCATATTTATCATTGGGACCAAGTTGGCCACCCATTCAAAATACGTCAAAGGAATGATAATTGGTCATCTAAAAGATTTTTTACCTCTTTCTCCATGATAGGCAACACCATAAGGTTGATCTGTCTCAGTTTCTATCTAAATGGCTTGGCCTCTTCCTTTAGTGGGATCTTATTCTCAATGATGCTTGTCTCATATGTTATGAGATCCTCATAAGTCCAGGAAAACACATAAACAAAATCATTTAATAGATCGGCGTATTCAACCCTTTGTTCCCTTGACAGATTGCTTAACAACTTGACAAATTTTGGATCTTTCTCTATACCAATATTGCATTTAGTTACATCAACATCATTAGCCGATCCTTTAACTTTCACTGCCACATCATTTCTGTCAAATAGTCTTTCCAAATGAACTAGTCCCTTCAGAATGTGAATGCGAGGCAACTGAACAATATGGTGATTAGTGATTTTGTTCAGGAAAACATCAACATGGCGATTAATTTTAGAATCCTGATCTTGATCAATATGTAGTGCAAAAAACTCATCAATAGTCTTTAGGAATATTTTGATCTCAAGATCATCCTCAAATACTTTCCAATTCTTGACATTGTCAGGTATAGAGGGTCTGTAATTTACTTCTACATCGTACCTAAGTTTTGGTGGAAAAGGGACTCTGAAATTTCTTATTGAAACAACCAGAGAATCAGCCATGATGTTTTCTTCTCTTGGAATAAATGAAATGTTGAAAGATAGGAAAAAACTGTCAATAAGGTCCCACACTTCATTTCTATAACTTCTTAGTCTAGGGTGCTTATCTTGATAAAGATTTCTGATCTGTTTGACAATTAACTCATCATCCCCAAATACTGAAATCTCTTCAATCCCTATATATTTTGCAGACCTCAAACCTAAGACGAGAGCTTCATACTCTACCACATTATTGGTAGCTTTGAATTTTAACTTGTAGGACATAGCTATAATCTCTTGAGCAGGTGAAACAAAAACCACTCCAACACCAACACCTTCCTTAGAAGAGGCTCCATCGAAGAACATTTTCCACACAAAGGTGATAGGAGGGGAATTTTCAAAAAAATAAATGGCCTACTTTTTGATTTCCATAGGAGGTTCAGGAGCGTCGTTGAGCTGCAACAAACTAGATCCTAAATCTGTGTCAAGAACAAAGATATGATGGTTTGTGGGGTTTGCTTCATCACTAATAATGTAGGCCAATTGAGCTTCCCTGCAAATTCTTCTATGATCCCCCCCAAACAACGGAATGGTAGCATAGGTGAGGTCCATCTGCAAAGTTCCCCCCTAGTCTTTTTATCCAATATCTAGATAGAAGCATCCCGAACTTAGGGGGAACGTCAGCAACCATGATGTCCATGATCATGATTTTAATTGGTAGATGGAACATAGATACAACCAAGTCTTTGATAAACCCAAGGCACTTGAACTTCCTCGATTCAAATGAATAAATATCATGATAAGATTTTGTAATCTCCAGAACGAGCTCTTTCATGACAATCTTAGGCATAAGATTGCGAGATGCCCTTGAATCCATCAAACAATTGTGCAACACCTTGTCATGTATGTTTAGTGAAGTATATAAGGGAGGGGATGAATCATCTCTATCTTCTACCAAAGGACCTAGGATGACTGTAGGCTTCTCATCTTGGAGGTTTATTAAGTCTATAGAATGAGACGAAGGTTCGAGCTGCAACACTTTGGAGAGGAACCTTTTGAAGTCTTCATGCTTGACCAGCTCTGAAATGGGTACAAGGATTCTAATATTTTGTATTTCATGCTCAAAGTTGAAAGAGGAGGGGGGATTAATAATTTCTCTCACTTATGGAACAAGACCTTTGACCATTGGTGGGGGGGTCTATGCCTTCTTTTCCTTGTTTTGGTCTGCAATATCTTTAACAAGTTTTTCTACTCTGGTAGGCCGATCAGGGATGTTAGATTTCCCTTCTTTCTATTTGGACCTCAGATTATATCTGTTTGGGCTATTGGCCTTGTCTCCCTTTCTCAACTCATTAATTTTTCTATCCATGAGAGACTCCTCGTATGCAGATTGAGTCAAATGAGGAAAAGAGGAGGTGTCTTCGAGACAATGGATTTCTGGGTCAAGGTCTTCTTCCTCCCCTTTATCATCAGTAACAAGATTATTTTGGAGAGGGGTTTGGATATTCTGGTCATCTCTATCCCTGTTTCTCTGCTCTCTTGGAAGAATCTGAGGAGCATTGTTAAGTCTCCTGAAATTACCTCTGTTATCAACATTTTGTGAATTTCTATAGTTTTGTCTTCCTTCAAGATTTAATTTCTTCATCTCATCAGACATAGATTTTACTAATTTGGTAAGTTCATCATCTTGAGGATGGACAATAGAGGACCTAAAGGTTGAAGCTTCAGACTTCCCTTTTCTTCTGTCTCTGTCAGCCTTGCTCCTAAGCTTATCAACTGCAAATATATTGGACTCTACTTCAATGGATGCATCTTGCATATGAGCCAAGGAGGTATCTCTTATTTCTCTTAACAAGAGACAAAAATCAGGATCAAAAGTGCTAGCATAGGTAATCTTTGCAGAGGTTTCTGTAGGCTTGACCTCAGTGGGGATTTTATTATACATTTTATTAAACCTCTTGGAGTAGTCAGAAACAGATTCCCCTTCCTCCTTCTTCAGAGATCCAAACTCTGTAATATAGTACATGAGATCCTTTTTCTCTCCCCAATCCTTTAAGAAGGCTTTCATCTAGGGCCTCAATCCTGTCAATAGAGCTAGGAAGAAAGGCCCTAAACCACTTCCTAGCTTCACCATCAAGGCTATGAACAAAAATCCTCATCCATACATCTTCATTCTCTATGGCATGATTATATGTAAAACTATAAAAGGATTCAAGGTTTGCCTCTACAGTTATGTCTCCTTCACTCGTGAACTTAGGAAACTTCTTAAGGTAGCCATCCTTTGGGAGGGCATTCAAAGGTTGAGGCAAAACAAGAGGGGAATACCTAGCAACTATTATAAATTCCATCCTTGTTATGGGGGGATTTGTTCATGCCATTGGAGTGAGGAGAACCAAGAGGAGATGGAGTTCAGACAGGCGAGACTGGGGATGTGCTTCTGGGATAAAAAGGAAAAGGCTGAGAGTTAGGAGATAAAGACGAGGGGTTATAGGTAACTGAGGTTTCCCCTTATGTAACTGCAACAACTCTAATAGGAGGAGTAGTAGTAAATTATTCTAAGGTCAAATCTCTCTCCTTCCACTTCACAACTTTGGGGGAGAAAGGGGTGTCAAATCTCTCTCCTTCCAAACCAAGAATAGGAGGGGAGAAATCGGCATGAAAACTCCCAAAATTTAAATTTCTTGAAACTCCAGCAGTTTGTATAATAGGCGAATCAGAAACAATTATCAGAGTTTGTAAAGAGGGATTATGAAAATTATCAAAAAAAATTGGTACAACTGTGGAGGTACCTTTTTGAGCGGTCTTTCTCATTCTGATAATTTCCTCTGGGTCAGCTTCAGATGTTGCTAGAGGGAACATTGAAGTGGAACTCATGTGTCTGCCTTTAGGAGGTAGAACTGAAACAGTGGATTCGCCAGGTGTAGGCTACAATCTTCAATGGTATTGATGTCTGATGAACCTTCAAAATCAGTAGCTCATTTTCATTCTTACCCAGGGAAATGTCTTCAATTTGTTCCCTTACAACGACGCCAAAAATGTTATCACTAGAAGTCACCTCCCGATTGCAGAGAAGTTAATCCCAATACCCATCATTTTATATGTCACGATGAATGTTTTTAAAGAGGTCAAATGGGCGCACACTCAAGATAATATCATTTTAACTCAGAAAACTAGACCATAAATGCACAGGGAAATGAGTGCCACAACTAAATTCATTCAGGAAAATGTGTTTAAATGTGAGCATAGGGAAGACTTAATGAGAAAGGTGAACGAGACTGTTATGGGAATGAGGCATTCTAGCAGCTTGGAGAAGAAAAGATTAGACTCAATATCACTCTTGAGCTCAAGTTTCAAACATTGCAATATGTCCAAACGACACAATTGCACCAACAAAATGATCAAACCTCCATTATCCTTCAACCACAACGACTCGACCAGATCTTCCATGCCCGAGCCATCTACAAGAGGGAATGTTTAACAACAAAGCACCATTGTTCAATGGAGGTGGCTATGCTCTATGGAAAATAAGAATGAAAAACTTCTTGTTGGCTCTTGGTTTCGATATTTGGAAATTTGTTGTATATGATTACACTGCACCAACTAATCCACCCAAAGATGTTGCAGGAAAGAAAATCTGCAATGACAACTCAAGAGAAGTTAATGCATTTCTAGGAGGGTTAACAAATTCAATAATTGTGAAGGTTATGCATAATAAGTCAGCCAAAAGAATCTCAGACAAATTGGAGGTTGTATATGAAGGAGATAGCAAAGTTAGGGAAGCCAAACTACAAACCTATAGAACTCAGTTTGAAAATATGAAAATGAAAGAAGAAGAGAACATTGTTGAATACTTTCATAGGGTAGACAAAGTGGTTAATTCAATCAGAGAAACATGAGAAGCACTTACATATAAAACTATTGTGAAAAAGATACTAAGGCCATTAACTATGATATATGATGCCAAGATTTCTAAAATTGAAGATAGGCCTGATATTGACACACTCATAGTTGATCAGCTTCATGAAATTTTTACAGCATATGAATGAGAACAGGGAATGATAAATCATCAAAAATAGAAACAACCTTTAAAGCATCTAAAAAAAAGATGAGGCAGGAGAAAAAGAACAATGATGAGTTATCAGATATATCTGATGAGGAAACTACCAAATTCATAAAGAAACTCAAGAAAGGGACAGGTAAATACAAAGGAAATATTCCTCTAATATGCTTCAACTGTGGAAAAATTGGACACTTTTCCAATAAATGTCTCTATCCTAAGCATGAGGAAAGTGATGACGAAAGAACCTTCAAAAATAAGAAGAAAAGAAAAAATAATAATAATAAGAACTTCTATAATAAAAAGAAAATGTTCTTTACCCGAGAAGACATTAGTTGATCTAGAATTGGATCCAGGAGCTTGATGGGGCTCAGAAAGGCCTCAAAATCACAGTTCTCGGAATGGTTTCAAAATAGATGTGTGCATAGGCCTCGTCGATACAAACCCAACACAACTTGAACGGGATCAAATGGAAATTGTATGCTCCTGATATGACGATCTGTTCATTTTGCCAAACAAGCAAAAACAAATGATGACTATACAATCTGTACAATGCCATGTGGCAACTGACTATACAGGCTATACGACAATACAACTAATATGGCAGGAACATTTGGCACTGACATGGTAGGGTCCGTACAACTGATGTGGTAGGTACAGTTAGAGATGACATGGTAGGGTCTGTACAGATGACGTGGAAGAATGTCTGGGCGTACAGATAGATGACGTGTCAGTACGGTTGGGAAAATCGGGGAGTGACACATGTCACCACTACAAGGGTGACACATGGCACATCTGTATGACACATGGCAGGTACATGTATATTGGAAGGGGACTGGGTTGACAACTCAACAGACAAGTGGTCGAATAGCGTGTGAACACATGGCAGTAGTTGGCGTATGGAGTGGTGCCACGTGGCCTAGACGTGGGCTGCCACGTGGCACCCAGGTATTGGAAATGTTGGTTGTTGAAAAAATTGTTTTGGGACTCAAAAAGTTTTGATCGCGCAAACTCCAACCGAGAATTGACTTGGCTGGGCCGGGCTAGCCCGTCCGCCCTCGCTTTAGGTCTTAACCCTATTGCTTACCACTAATATTTAAGTTTAATGTATGTGAGTTGGGAAGAAATATAGGGCTAGGGCTTAGCCCCAGCCCCCGATGCACCTTGCCAGAACTATGTTATGGGACAAAATCACATGACCATGAATTATATTTGGGGACGCAAAATATGGCGTTTAGCCGGAGCTCGCGCATATGTGTTTCCATATGACCCAGACTCCAGAGTTAGTGCTTGGCGCAGGTATGGATAGAGCCCCCAACCTAGGGTTTTCGGAACCACCACCATGTGACTCAGATCTTGGAACAAAGAGGGTCGATCGGTGAGGGGATTATCCTGACCGATCGGGCCCAGGTCTTATGATTGCACCATAAATCCAGGTATTTGCGGGAAAGGGGCCAGCGCACAACCCCTAGGGGGCTGGGGCTTGGCCACATGGTTCCATATGACCCTGTAGAGGAGGCGCACACCCATTTTTGTGGGGCTTATCACCAATATATTTTCAAAGTGGTTTTTTAAACTATAGCATATGATTTTTATGGATTTATTCAACTATGTTTGGAGATGTTTGGCCCTTTTTGGGGGATATTGGGCCCTTTTTGAGGCTAGATCTTGGGGGGAAGTTGGGATATGGTTACAATTTTTAGATCTATATCAACTAGGCCTTATTGAGGCCATGGTGGGACATTCAAAGTAGGTTTATCCTGAATATTTTCCAAACCAAAGTCATTTTTATGCAGGGAAGCTATTGAGGAGCGTACCTTTGTGGGCCATTTCTGGGAACTCTGGTCATTCGATTTGAGTGTCATTTATTTTTTTGGGTTCTAGAGATTTGGTAGACCAAGAATAGATTAGTTTTATAACCTTTTGGCACTATTGTGATGTAATTTTAAAGCTTCGAACATAAATAAGAAATCCTCACCCACTGAGACAAAGGCCCAAAGACGTAGGCGAGATTGCGGATCTTCGTTATCACATTGGTGTTCTATGGTTTGTTGTTCTTCTTGATTTATTTCAGATATGTATATGTGCATATGGATATGATTTTTCTTCTATAATTATTCCTCTTTCATTCATCTTCCTAAATGGTTCATAAACACATGCTTAGTAACTCAACCATTGTCATTTAAAAGATCTTTTCGGACCAGTATCTCATCAGAAGAAAATGAAGAAGACGAACCATAGCTCCTATTTATGGGAATAAAAACTAAAGATGATAAACATTAAGAATATGAAGAAGAAGTTACCTTCGAAGAATAAATCCTTAGTGTAGTTGAAGAACTAAGAAAAACTAAAAAAAAAATAGGGTACTAAGGGAAGAGCTTCTAGAGATTAAAGAAGCTACTAAATCAAGAGAGAGGGAAGTTTCCAAAACCATCAAAGAGTCAGAACATACCATCTTTGATTTGAATTCCCATCTCCTGGAAGCTAATAAAATTGAATAAGTCATTTTATAACAGCTTAATGATAAAAAACAAGTATGTGAGAAATTAGAAGCTGAGATTAAGCTGTTAAAACGTGAAATTGAGAAAGAAAAGAAGGGATCACAATTTGGAAATAGTTCAAAGATATTGGATGAAATTATCAGTAGTCAAAGATAACCAAACAAAAAGACTGGTTTTGAATACACCCAAGACTTAACTTCTACATCACAAGGATCTGTCAAGAAACCAATCAGTTACGTAGATACTCTGAAAAACTCATTAAGAAAAGAAGATAATAAGGAAAACATGATACCCTTTAAAACGATTACACATAAACATAAATCAATACTCCCTACTAGAGTAAAATATGACAAGAAAAATACAATCATCAGAAGGAATCCCCCTAAATATCTATTTATTGGATATTGTTACTCTTGCAATAATTTTGGACATAAGGCAGTACACTGCAAAGCTTATGGACAATACAATCATAGAAATGTCCAAAGATATAAGAACAATAAGTACAATACCGAGAAGAGAAACTATAACTCATTTTATCCTTTGCAAAACTTCAATACTGAATGCCAAAAATGCAACAACTATGGTCATAAAACCAATGAATGTAGATTTCCAAAATGTGATAAAAAGACAAATATTTCCCATAATAAAAAAGTATGGAAGAAAAAGTAAACAAAGTGTAATGTATCCTTATATGAAATAAATCAAGGATGTCATTGGTATATAGACAGTGGTTGTTCCAAACACATGACTGGAGATCAAAATAAATTTCTCAAGTTAAATAAGAAAGGAAAAGCAAAAGTAACTTTTGGAGATAACATGTCAGCCAAGATACTGGGAAAAGGCATTGTTAGTTTAGGAAATAATAAAACCAAAGCAGAAGATGTACTTCTAGTAGAAAATATCAAAACAAATCTCTTAAGTGTAAGTCAAACATGTGATCAGGGTCACATACTTAATTTTGATTCTCAAAATGTGAGATTAGAAAAAAAGACACTGGAAAGCTAGTGACAATTGCACCAAGAACATATAGTAATGTGTACATCCTTAATATAGATGAAGAAGAAAAATGTTGTTTAACCCAAGTAGATGAAAGCTGGATATGGCATAGAATATTGGGACATTTAAGCGTTGATAACTTGATCAAAGCCAGAGAGAAAAGGGAAGTTAGGGACCTGGCAAAAATGATTAAGCCTTCAGATTCTATTTGTAAACATTGTCAAATAGGAAAGAAAACAAGAGTTAGGTTCAAAACAAAAGAGAATTCCACAACAAAACCATTAGAGCTTATTCACATAGATATATGTGGACCAACCAGAACCAAAAGTACTTATGGTGAAAAATATTTTATGTTGATTGTTGATGTTTACACAAGATTGACCTGGGTATTCTTTCTAAAAGAAAAATTAGAAGCCTTTGAGAGATTTAAAATATACAAATCCCTTGTATAAAATGAAACATATCTCAAAATTAAATGTCTAAGATCAAACAATGGAGGAGAATTCACCTCTAAATATTTCATTCAATTCTATGAAAATCATGGTATCAAAAGACAATTTTTAGCTCCCGGGACTCCTCAATAGAATGGAGTGGTAGAAAGGAAAAACATAACAATTCAAGAAGTTGCAAGAACCATGCTAAATGAAGCTAAGCTTCCAGAAAAATTATGGAGAGATGAAATATACACAACAATCCACATAATTAATAGAGCTCAGTTGAGATCCAACCATGACAAAACCCCTTATGAACTATAGTTTGGAAGACCAACATCTATAAAACATTTTAGAACTTTTGGAAGTAAATGTTACATAAAGAATGATGAAGATAACCTAGGAAAGTTTGATACAAGATCTGATGAAGGAATATTCTTAGGATATTCATCTAATAAGAAAGCATACATATGTTATAATCTTAGACTACTAAAGATAGTGGAAAATGCCAATGTAAAGATAGATGATCTAAAAAAGTGAATATCCCAAGGCATTGATAGAAAATGTAAACAAGAAGATGATGATGTAAAATCTCAACATGAAGATGATGATGTAGAATCTCAGCAAGAAGATGATAATAATGAAACACAGGAAAATGAACCACATACTGATGAATACGAAAATTAAGAAACACCCTTTCCAAGAGCTCCATAAAAAATAGTTCAAAATAATAATCCTGAAAGCCAGATTATTGGAGATAAAAGTGCAGGAGTGAAAATAAGAAGGAAAATCACTTTTGACTCAAAACAAGAAATGATATCCCTAATATAACCTAAGTCGGTAAAATAGGTTATCAAAAGTAAAGACTAGATAAAAACAATGAATGAAGAACTAGACCAAATAGAGAAGAATCAGACTTGGGAACTAGTTCCAAGACCCAAGGACAAGAATGTGATAGGAACCAAGTGGATCTTCAAGAACAAACTAAATGAAAATGGGGAGATTGTAAAGAAAAAAGCTAGATTAGTTTGCAAATGATATTCCCAAGTAGAAGGTATTGATTTTGAAGAGACTTTCACTCCAATACCAAGACTTGAGGCCATCAGAATGTTCCTGGCATTCACATGCTTCAAAAATTTCAAAATCTATCAGATGGATGTCAAGTTATTATTCCTTAATGGAAAACTAAAATAAGAAGTCTATGTTGAGAAACCAGAAGGATCCATGTTATCAGAAAATCATTTCAATGTGTGCAAGCTGAAAAAGGCCCTGTATGGTCTTAAACAAGCCCCCAGAGCATGGTTCTCTAGGCTTGATCAATACCTACAAAAACAAGCATATAAGAAAGGGACTAATAAAAACAACCTATACATAAAAATTGATGATCAAAACATGATTGTTGTAGTGGTATATGTAGATGACAACATATTCAGGATTAATCTTACTACACTAAAAAAAATTTTGCAACCAAAATGCAAGAAGAGTTTGAAATGTCTATGCTGGGAGAACTGTCATTTTTCATAGGTTTACAAGTAAATCAATCAGAAAATGGAATATTCGTTTCCCAAACCAAATATATCATGGAAATGATGAATAAATTTCAAATGGAAGACAATAAACCTATGAGTACTCCCATGGTCATTGGATGTAAACTAAGCCTAGAAGATGAATCACCAAAAGTGGACGAAACGATGCATAGATAAATGTTTGGAAGTTTTCTCTATTCAACAATAACAAGACCCGATGTCATGTAGGATGTAGGACTTGTGGGGATATTTCAATATGCACCTAAAGAAACTCACTTAAAAGCAGTAAAAATAATATTCAGATACCTCCAAGGCACCCTAGAACTTGGATTATGGTATCCAAAAGACAAAGACTTCAATCTAACTGCATATATTGATGCAGATTGGGCCAATAGCATAGATCATAGGAAAAGCACCAGTGGAGGGGAATTTTCTTAGGAAAAAGTCTGGTAGCATGGTCAAGAAAGAAACAAACATCCACATCACTCTCTACAACATAGGCATAATATATTGTTGTTGCATCCTACTGCACACAAGTTCTTTGGATGAAGAAAACTTTAGAAGACCTACAAAAAATATATAATAATCCCATTACTATTAAATGTGATAAAAATAGTGCCATAAGCATATCTAAAAATCCAGTAATGCATTATAAAACCAAACACATACCAGTTAAATACCATTTCCTAAGAGATCAGGTTACCCAAAAACAGATTGACAAAACCTTTTCCCATGTGTACTTTTAAAAATCTTAGACATAAATTAGGAGTAATTCAAAAACCTCATTAAAAACTATAAAATCATATCATAAGGGGAACATGGTTAGGGGGAAAATTTCCATAGGGGGAGCGAAGAAATATCCCCTCTGCCATTGCTGTCAAGGGGGGAGGAAATTGATAAGGGCATAAATTTCAAAAATAAAAAGGTTTCCATCAATGCCAAAGGTTGAGAATGTTGGACATGGTGTTATGGTGTTGGAATTGATGTCAAAGAGGGCCAAAATGATCAATGTTTATTATGGCATTGATGAGAAGAAGATCAATATGGTATTATCATTATATGTCTTTGATATCCTAAAAACTCAGGAGAAATAACGTAGTAAGTTGTGCATAAGACATAGCGCGAGGTGTAGAGGAATCTACCTAAAGCTTAGGAGAGGCAACATATTAGATTGAACGAGATTAGAGCATGCATAGATCCATGTACAAAAGGAATTCATAGCTCAGGAGGGTTAGAAATTGAATATCAATGCATAAAATAATGCAAAAACAGTTATTAAAATATCAGGAGAAAAAGCGATGAACAGATCAAAAGGAAGAACATTAATTGAAGCTCAGAAGAGATGAGGCATGTTGGTTTACTAATTCCCTTCTCGTTTTGTTTGAGTTATTGAACCAGGGTTCATGTCATTCTAGGTTCCAACAAAGCCTCTAAAACTATCGACCCTCCTGGTAATCCAGAAGGAAACCCAACACCCGTAGGGCACTGCGCAGTCTCACCTGAGATAACTTTACATGGGTGGCTATAAGACTCACGTGTTTACAACCTAGGACAGAGTAGAGGATAGGGGTTTCTTAATTAAATCCAGGTACCGTGAGTTGTAAGGTAAACTACTTATCCCTTCAAGTCGCATATGCATATTTCATAGTTTAATTGTAGTAGAGTATAACCATATTCATAACGATGTGCTAACTCATTCATCAAGCTTAACTAGTAATTGATAAAAGAAATAAGAGACATGCATACATTCAACATATTACATGAGTATTACCGTGGTTCACCCACTCCTGGGATACACCCACAAAGATTTGGCTCTTGGCTCTTTTATTATGGCAGTTCTGCATTCCTAGTGCCACGCACTTACAATTCTCCACAAAGCTAGGTAAGATCTATGTGAGGCGAACTAGATCGCACCAGGCTCTACAGCTTGCAGTATAATCCTCATATCTACCTTCCCTTGTATCTTCTTTGCTCAACAACTTACAAAATCGGTTCATACAACTCAAAACATTAAGGAATTACTAACAACTACTAGCAACGAACCCTATATGATACTTCATATCTATATTTATACATTTCGGGCTCTTCATCCTTTTACTGAATATTACCAAAACCCTAACCCTTCTTACGTTAGGTCTTTCTCCCATACGCATGATGTTCCTCCTCCATCTATCACTTTCCTTTGTGCACGCTTTCTTGCATGCACACATGCTATTATTTTTCTAGTTGTTACTTCAGTTTTCTGCACGCTTTCTTTCCCACGATTGTCCTTATTTCCCCTTCATCCTAGTGCCAACAGGCCCCCAACACTGACATGTGACTCATCCCAAGTCACCTAATTTCTATATGATTCCTCGATCTCATTGGTGATCGTCTGGAACTGTTCCTGCAACTCTACTTCTTTTTTCAGTCCCTGCACGGTTTTCTTCTTGATGGTGTCGACTGTCTGAGCAGCCACTTCCATGCTCATCAGTCTTGCGCATTCTAACTGAGTCTGTGCTATTTGGTTTATGGCTTCTTCTACCTGTGCAAGTACTTCTGCTATCCTCTCCTACAATGGTTCTATTTGAGCTTGACACTCCTGCTTCTGTGTTTGCGCATTGATAAGTTTTGCCTGTAATTTCTTCAACTCTTGCGTTCCCTTGACCCGTTCTAGGATTGGTATGGTCTTCTGTCACTGCTTGAGTTCTTGGATTGTTGCATTGATCCTCTCCTCCTCCTTGTCCCAGTGTTGGACCTGTGGATCCTCTTCCAGCCTTGTCCAAAGTTGCGCTGCTTTTTCCAGCAAGTCGGCTGCTGTGCTGACCTATTTTTCTAGCTCCTGCAGCTGTATTGCTGCTTCTTGCTTCCTTTTCTCCTTCACTGTTGGTGGAGTTGTTGGTCTAATCTGTCTGCGGAGAGTCTCGATCTCCTTTTGATACTGATCAATTTCCTGTGTAATCTAGTCGATCTTCTCTACGGCTGGGAGTTCATTTCCTTATGCAGTAGTTGGAAGTTTCCCAAAAACTTCTTCCACTCTGTGTTCCATCTCGTTTCTGCATTATTTCTCCTTAGTTCCAGATTTGGCATGTGCATAAACTATTTCTAGCACTTCACGCTTCTTTGTTTCTTGTTGTAGCTCGACAAATTTTTTGTGTGCTTGCGAATGTAGCTCGTGGTCGATGCTAACCTGTAGTTTGTATAATGCTCTTGATGGCATTTGTGTCAAGACCAATTGGATATGATCCAAATCCGTCAGTGGTGTATGTCCCACAATTTCATCCATTCACAACATGCTAGGCTTTATAAAGACCGTGGAATGTGCGTGTGGTATCAGAAGAACTGGGTTGCATTCTTCTACCTCCACCCTTGTTGTGATCTATGTGGTCGATGGTTCTATGCCTCTACTGCTACTCGTGATCTGGGTTTCCCTGAATTTATTAAGGAGCTATCCCATTTCTGTCAGTTCCTTCTGCATTTTATCCCTGTGGTGCACGACATGATCGAAATCCTCTGCGAGGCAGTCTTGGACCATCCTAGAAATCATCTCTCTCTCATCCTCTGTGATTGTGTAGTCTGGTGGTGGTAGTTGTTCCTTCATTTTCTTGCGCGCATCTGTGTTCTGTACCGCTGGTCTCCTAGTTCCCCCTGGTTCCAGTGTGATGGGGTCCGATGCAGTTTCTTGTGCTCCCTCAGCTGGTTTCCTCTGTCCATTGGTTGACTGGGTGGTTTCTTTCCTCCCCTTCTGGGTCCCTAACTTCTCTAATTCGTCGTCTTCCTGAGTCGACTTGGTTTTCCCATTCTACGTTTCTTGGGTACTGGGATTTGTGGAGGCTATGTTTCCACTTGTGCAGCCCCTCCTTCTGTTGTTTGTTCTGGTACTTCTCTGGGTATGGTTGGAATCCTCCATTCATCAGGCCATTCATTGATGACCATGTCGATATCTCCCTCGGTGATGTAGTAGCACATCTGTAGCCACTGTTTATCCAGATCCTACCTTGGCTGTATCCACATGGCTTGTCACCTAGCCCAGAAATTAGCGATGCCCCTGTATCATGCGACAACCTCTGGTGTTATTCTCCATGCTCGACTGATGGCTTCCTGTATCTCTCGTAGGTAAGCTTCGAATACAATTCCACTCCCCTTATTATGCTTTGCTAGTGGTGTGGATTTTAGGACACGATATCTTGCTCCTCCTGGACGTGGTGTGGTACAAAAGACGACGTATTCTGGCTCTCGCCATCCCATGAAATCTATGAGAGTGATCAGCCATGAGTAATGAAATTTCATACCTGCGTCCTGCGTGTCTTTGTAGTCAACTTGGAATAAGTTTTATAGGTATGGCGCCCAACTCATGGAGGTGTCTTCTACGCACTGAGCTGCAACAATAATAACTTTTGCTGATACTTCATCTTTGCGGCATTTTCTTAGCAGTTTGCAGGCTAAGATATTTGCGCCTAATTGCGCCGCGACATTGTTGATACATTTGATTATAATGCCTCTTTTTCCCCTATCGGTACCATATTTATTCTTCATATCTTATGCCAATGATTTTTCCTTGGACTTATCGTCCATAATCAACGAGGGATCCATACCCTCGGTGGTTAAGCTTGTTATCTGCGTGATAAGTTTGACAGTTATGGGGATGGGTTTGTCCAGCCATACATCCCCTCCATGCGTCACTGCTAACATTTTCTTGATGCATGCCGATGCATATTGGCCACTGCCAATGTTTAGTATCTTCAACAATCCTAGAATTCCTGTTCTGTCCAGTCCACCTGCCCACTAGTGTGGTTGAGTGATGGTTTCTCTGAGTTGGTTCACAACTACTTTATGCATGAAGACCTATGGTGCAAGATCTGGATATTTGGTTTCCTTTGCTATGTCATGGTCGGAAGACTTGATCTCCCCGACGTGACCTAATAGCTATGGGTCCACCTGTACTCCATGTGGTATGCGAGGTAGCACAATCTCTGCAGCTGGTTTCTTTTGAGGTGAGCTTGCTATTTGAACTTGGTCCTCCTGCTGTGTTGGCTGGCTCGAAGTTCCAACAAATCCTGGATTTTCTCCTATCATCCACTCTAGCCACGCTTAGGTAGTTCCAACGGTCTCCTCGGCTGGGTGACCTAAGCCGGGTGCTTGCGTCTCGTCTGGTTTCTCCTCTGCTCCCAGATGCTATGCCGTTCCATTCACTTCCACGATTGCTTCAATATGTTTCGGTGGTATTTCCTGATGGGTTTCTTCTTCTTTTTTCTAGGGCTCGTGCATTGCTGCTGGTGTATCCTGTTCCATGGCCTTTGTCCATGGTTGTGGAATCTCTTTTAGTATGGGTGTGGACTCTACTGGGATTTCCTCTAGCAACAGGATTTTGTCAATATCGATGATCTCAGGTGGCTGTTGTTCTCTTTCTTCCAGAGGTCCTCATGACCTGGTTTGATCCATGGTTGATCTGGTTGTCTGGCCTGGTTCTGCGAGCTTCGGTGGTGCCATAATGGTGTCTGTCGAACGTTTGCTGAGTTTGATTGGATTTGGTGTGCTCTGTGGTTTCACTCTATTCTTTCTAGCTGTTGTTGCTCTTTTTCTATTCTCCTTTCACGAATAGACTAATTGCTTATGTGCTCATGTGTTGTATGGGCTCGTCATGAAGCTTGTTTAGGACGCTTCCTCCATCATGCGATTAATGCATCATAACTGTGGGTTCAATGCATCAACAATGGTTTCGTACTTGCCATTACGCCTCCTCTGCCATCTCCAGTTGGCACATTTAATTTGTCATCCCATCCATCCTTGCCTTGATTTAATTTTGCTTCTTGCTGTCCTGTCAGCCTGCTTTTGCCGACTTTCCTTTTCCCGCTTGTTTTCTTTTTCGGTAACGCTGTTATCGTTTCCCTCATTTTTTTTTTACTATGCGGTGGGTGGTCAATTGTCCTTGTACAGTTTCATCTAGATCCCATTGATCATTCCTCTGAGGTTTGCGCCTGCTATATCTCTCAATTGTACAACTCCTCCATCCATAACAGATTTTACCTCGTATGGTCTTAGCCAATGCATTCTGAGCTTTCCTGGGTGCTGCAACGATTTACTGTCGTAGAGAAATACTAGATCTCCTTCCTTGAACATCTTCCACTTGATGTGGCGGTCATGCCAAGATTTGTCTCTTGCTTTATGTACTTGTTGGTGGAATCCTGCCAAGATTCGATCTTCCTCCATCGACAATAAATGATTCAGTCTTTCCTATACTGTGCCTCATTCTGTCATGTGTGCGATAACTGCGACACGTAGAATAGGTATTAAAAATTCTAATGGAACTACTGCTTCTTGACCATATACTAGTTTGAATGGTGTGTGGCCTGTCACCTTTTTGCATGTGGTTCTATATGCCCATAACACTGCTAGTACCTTGAGGTCCCAATTATCCCTGTTGACATTACATATATTTGTCAAGGCATTCTCTAGAATTTTGTTGAAGGCTTCTACCGTTCCATTTGCCTGTGGATGATACAATGTTGTTTTTTGGTGATGAACTTCAATCTCTTCGAGCATCGCTCGAATGGTGTTGTTTATGAAGTGCGTTCCTTGGTCACTCATCAAAATTCTTGGGCACCCAAATCTAGTAATTACCTGTTCAAACAGAAAGTGTGCAACTGTCTCTGCGCTGCAATATTTTACTGGTGCAATGTCCACCCATCTCATTAGGTATTCCATCGCGGTGATAATATATCTTTCCCCTGTTCTTTTGGCTGGTGGAATAATGGGTCCCATGAAGTCTATCACCCATTTGTTGAATGCCTAAAGTGCCACTTGCGGTCGTAGTGGAATCTCGTCCCTTTTGTTGGGTTTGCCTACCCTTTGACAAATATCACATTGCCGACAATACTATTTTGAGTCTCTGTGGATCGTTGTCCACCATAATCCTACACGTAGTACCTTCTACGTGGTAGATTTTACTGCATAATTCCCTCCTTCTATTCCCTCACGAGATTCTGCTAAATGTTTTGGTCGTTTATGGTCTAGTACGTATCTCTGTAAGATGCTATCTTCGCCCATCTTGTATAGATGTTCCGCGATAATTTTATAGTTGACTGCGCAGACTACCAGGTTCTTCTTCTATGTAGTGGTATATTCTTGCAGCGCAACACCTGTGCTCAAGTACTGGATGATCTCTGCGAAGTAATCGTCAACAATCTATACTGAGATTAGCTATGCATATGGAAAGTTGTCTTTTAAGTTCGTTGGTTCCTCTCCATTTGTGACCCTTGATAGGTGGTCAGGTCCTGCATTCAGTTTTCCTGGTCTAACTATTACCTCAAAGTTGAATTCTTGAAATAACAATAACCATCTACAGATTATCCCCCCCAACACTGGCTTGTTGACTAGGTATTTCAGAGCTGAGTGATCTGTAAACATATTAAAGTGTTTTCCCAATAGGTAATGTCTGTATTTATGTAGTGCATAAACCATAGCTAGGCCTTCTCTTTCTGTCATGTTATAATTCTGTTTTGAATCTGATAATTTTCTGCTTGCAAATGCTATCGGGTGATCCAAGTCTCCTGCTCCTGGTTGCACCAAGATAGCTCTAAGTGCTATCGTTGATGCATCTACATGTACATGGAATGTCTTCTCCCAATCTAGAAATACCAATATTGGGGCGGTGACCATCTTTTCCTTCAAGGTATCCAGACCGTGTTGGAACTTGTCGTTCCATTGATACTATGTATCCTTCCTTAACAGTTTTTCCATTGGCACTGTAATATGTGCATAGCCTTTGATGAATTTCCTATAATATCCCGTATGTCCTAGCATTTCTCTTAGTTGGAGGATTGTTTTTGGTGATGGTAGGTTAACAATGACTGCGATTTTGGTCGGATCCACTAACAAACCCTGTTTTCATACTATGTGTCCCAATAGTATCCCAAATGGTGTTCCAAATATGCATTTCTTGATATTCAGTGATATCTGGCACTGTATGCATCGTTATAACATCAGTCGTATAAATTCCACATGGTCTTTTAGTAAGCTATACATTGCCTAATCATCCAGGTATACTTCGAGGAATTGATGGATGAATTCCTTAAGTGTTTCCATGACCACTCTAGAAAATATCGCAGGTTCATTCTTCAGTCCAAATGGCATGACTGTATACTGATAAGATCCCCATTCTATCGCGAACATGGTCTTGTGTCTATCCTCCTGTGCGATCTTAATCTGATGATATCCTGAGAATCCATCGGTGAATGAGTAGGTTTCGTGGTCTCCTACATTCTCGAGTACTTCATCTGTGAATGGTGTGGGGAATGGTTCATGTAGGCATTCATCATTCAACTTCCTCAAGTCAACGCATATCCTAATCTCTCTTCCCTGTTTCGTGTCCTGTACTACCATCGGGCTTATCCATTCTGATTCTTCGACTCATTCGATGATGCTGGCCTCGAGCATCCTGTCGATCTCATCTTTAACTTTCTGTTTATGTATGGGGTTCAATCTGTATGGTCGTTGTTAATGGGTCTCGCATCAGGTCTGAGTGGTATCTTCATTTCTCCTAATTATCCATCTATGCCTTTCATCTCTATAAAGGTTGTGGGAAAAAGGTCGTTGTATTCATGCAACAATTATGTGATACTTTCTAGTGTCTGTTTGACCCAGTAATAT
Source organism: Picea engelmannii (assembly GCA_009831015.1). Classification (NCBI taxonomy): domain Eukaryota; kingdom Viridiplantae; phylum Streptophyta; class Pinopsida; order Pinales; family Pinaceae; genus Picea; species Picea engelmannii. The sequence continues at coordinate 158,464 of ML794330.1, read as the reverse complement.
CCTATGCTGACCATTTTGGGCTGCTCGACGGTCCCTATGTTAACCTTCTTTATCTTGATTGGCACAGAGATGACCTATGACTCTAAGGGTGGTCCTTCCACATCTCTCTCGCCTTCAACTTCTTCGATCTGAATATCGTGCAGATCGTATTCAATGATGCTTCCTCCTGTATGTGGTAGCATGATAGTAGATCCTTGTCTGTCTGCTTATTTCACTGTTGTACCTCCGTAATAGCTTCTACTTTTGGTTCTTTAATGAATATGACGTCTCTGATCTATTTCACGGCTGCGTCCATGTTGGGGTTCTCATGCTCGAATGAGAAAGTGACTGTACAGTTTTGTTGGAGTGTCTCCCATGTCTTGGTTCCTTTATGCATTTCCTGGTCCGTATACCAATTCGATGGTATGCCCTCTAGAGTATGAATGAAGTGGTGAGACCATTCCTCCAGTGGCGTCATTTTCCACAACATTTTACACGCCTCCAAGTGTTCTGCTGGTGTGCCTAGTCCGTCGTATTTCTGTTGTTTGTTACCTATTTGTTCTATGCCGAACCTTATGCACAATAATCGCTTACATTGGTACCAATTTGTGATATTATTTTTATGTGCACCCCACCATCTTGCGGGTGTATCATTTAGTGCTAAATCTAGTGCTATCAATCTCTGGTTTTCTAATACTTCGTCTTCATATTGTGTCAAGAAAGTTTCCAAATCATTTAACCCGTGAAAACTAGTGGTTCTCTGATTTCTGTGCCAATCCACCTTACTGCGCGGTCTATTCTGGCACACCTTATCATGGATACTTCGTGCAGTCTTTGCTGCCAATTTTCTAACCCAGTGTCTGAGCCTATTGTACATGAAGTAATGCTCCTCCAATTAAGTACCCCATCGACAGTTGGGTTTATATAATCCACATCGCATGCAGTTGTTCTGTACAATTGACCGATCTCTTCTAAATCCAGACAAGTGGGTTCTACGAACCTATCGCTCTCTGATGGGTCAAGTGGGGCTATGACCCTATAGTCCCCTGACTCAAATGCCATTTTTCTCATTTTTAAGTTAATTATGGCCTGATTGTCGAATGCCCAATCCAAACCAAGTAGCGTCGGGTAAGGTGTTGTGTCGTCTACTATTTTGATGACTTCAAAGTCTGCCTTAGTGTGCACACCATCCAGATCTACCATCACTCCTTTCAGTCTACCTATGGGTAGGACTCTATGTTGATTTGCTAGCTTTAATTGAACAGTTGAGTATCCCAATGTAGGTTCTCCCATGCATTTCCATGTAGCTTTGGGTAGTACATTCACTTCGGATCCTAGATCCAGTATAACATCTCCCATATTGAAATCCCCAATGTTAGCATTTAGTCTAAATTCCCTACTTGTTCTTCTTCTTGTATGTAGGTGGTTGACAATTTTCAATTCTAGCTTCTGTTCCGTCTCACTGCTACATTTTTCTAGGATGTTTTGCAATATTTTGACAGATGAAGGATCACTTAGTATTTTGATGCATGATTGCAAAAATTCTTTGATAGTACTTGCTTGTTCCTTGGGTTGTATTCTGTTGGTATGGTCCAGTGATGGTGACATTTCATATTCTGGAGCTTCCTTGCTCTATTGTGAAATCGGTGCAACGTTCTCCTTCTGGAATTCTTGTTGGTCTTGTGTAAAGATCTCCTTCTCCTTATGCGCATCGAACTGCTTCTTGGGGTCAGTTTTCTTCTTTACCCATTGGTTCTGCGCTGGTTCCTGTCGAACTGCGTCATTTCTTGTTTTCGTTCCTCCTCGAGTGACTATGTTGATGTTTCGTCCGTCATCCCTTGCTTCGGTTGAAATCCATTGAAAATTTTGGTTATTTTGATTCCTTTTTTCCTGGATCTTTACAAGTAATGTCGGACACTCCTCCATATCATGGTTCGATGCGCAACAATACATACAAGTCGCTGGTGGCAGTGGGCACTCCTGTGCATAATGTACTGGTTGCTGGCAATTGTGACATGTGATTGGTCCTCTACTGCATCCGAAACCTCCTCTGGCTTGTCCTTCTCCTCTATAAGATGCGTGATCACCTCGCGGAATGTTATACTATGGTCCCTGATTATACTGTGTGGTATTGTACTGGGGCTGTGCCGGGTTGTACTATGGTTGCGCGTTATTGTATGGATGCAGCGCAGTATTATGCTGCTGTTGCATGGTGTTGTATGGGGTTAGGGCTTGAGTGAACTGTGGTACTGCTTGCCTAGTCATCATTTCTGCCTGTACCCTGTATGGATCTGATGTTCTTTCCCGTATCAACTCCATAGTCCTGTAATCTTTTTCGTCATGGTCAACTGACTTGCAAAAGGTGCAATATGAGTTCTTCAGGACTATTTGGTATTTCTGCATCATCGTGTAGTGGTAAGGGTCATGACCTGGTTTCTTTCATATTTAGCACCATAATCCTCCCTATGGTAGTGGGTTTGGCATCCCTGTCGCCATATACTGTGCGAATGTTGGGCATTCATTCTTATGGCATCCTTCTGTCTTGCAGGTAGTGCACCAAACAACTTCTCGTTTGTCCTTGCTATTATTCTGGTTCAACTGAAATGTTAAGTTCTTCAAATCCTCCTTCAGTTCTTCGATATCCAGGTCCATCTGCTGGTACTGATTCTCTTCCAATTGCAAGGCTTCCTGCAGAGCCTCTGCCTGTGTCTGAAACTTCTATTTTCGTAATGGATATTTTAAGTGTGGGAGTAGTGAGTTTAAAAACAGGTGTCGATGCTTCATATTGGTCATAAGGTATTTTAACTTTACTTTTAATCGCTTGAATCTTTGATCAATCTCCCATACTGATTCTCCTAGTTTCTGTCTTATTTAATTCATCTCATTCATGTATTGATCCTCTGAGCTCGGCTTCTGGAACTCATTTATCAATAGTTTCTTAATTTCATCCAGTGTCCTTGCCATTCTAGGAGCACTGTTCATGTCTAGACTCATGTACCAGTCTAGTGCTTGGTCTCTTAGCGTGATCACTAGCTTCGAGAGTTTGGTGTCTTCATCAGTGATCTGTTTCACTTCCTAGATCTTTGCGCAAATGAACAGATTCTTCTCAGGGTCTTCTGCTGCTTCTCCTCGAAACTCTGGTAATCTGATAGTAGGATCGTGTACTTCCATTACAAATACTGATATACTCCCTCCTCTTTGCGATGTAGATACTTGACTAAGGTTGCTTGAACTGGCTCCTCCAATTGTTTCTCCTTGTGTAGATGTACTTCTTGATGTCGGAATTCCTCCAAACTTTGTTTTTCTAAACGGTGGTGTTCTCTTTGGTGTATTGGTCGCACACAGGTTTATGGGTTCCACATTGACATTAATATGAAAGGGATGGCTTCCTTCTCCTCCTGTTCTTGGGCCTCTTGTTTTCCTCTCGTACATGGCGCGCATGATTTCCTCAATTTTCTCCATATCCCGAAGATCCTCTACCTCTTCTTCATCGCTTGCCAATCCCTCCCTGTCGGCTATGACTCTCTTTTTGGTATTCACCTTATATTGGTAGGGTGCTTCGCTACGCGTCGTTCTTGATGACGCCAAGATCCACCGAAACTGGTCGTCACCCATCAAGATCGGGTCCAAGGGTTCCTCCTCTTTCTTTTCTTTATCCTTCCCTCCCATTCCTCCTTTATCTGTCAGTGCTTTCCCGCTTCCCCCATGCACGCAGGGAAGTCTAGCTGTCTGATTCCATTGTCATTACACCTTTTTTATATAGAAATATCTTGATAGAAGTATACAGTGATCGAATGTACCTTCCTCTAGGTCCTCGTAGGAACTCTTGCTTGGCTGCGCTGTATGATTTTGCTGTGTCTACTGCAAATTCTGTGATAAAGCCTGCTACAATGCTGTCAAGCCAAAAGTCGACTGCGCGGGTGAATTTTTTGTTCACCTGCTACAACTACTGGATCTTTGTTGGAGTCTAATCTAGTTTTCAATTACAGTTTGTCACATGGTTATCCTTTAACCTTAATATCCACTCCTGTAGTAGGTGCGAAAAATCATAGAAAAAGACTTCGTGTAAATTCGAAAATACGTATTTATCCAGGTATTTACATGGTGTGATCCTGGGGTTTCTATTGTCTTTCTGTGCAAACTATAGCCCTTTAGTTCTCAACCAACCCTCAATTTATTCTCTCATGGGGTTCCAAGGTCTCAACATTCCCTTCTAACGACTCATTGCCCTTCTGTTCTGCTCCTTCGGTTCTTATTCGTTATATCTCATCTACTCAGTCCTCTCTTGTTCCTCTTAACACGACATCATAACCATTTGTTGGTTTACTAATTCCCTTCTCGGGTTGTCTGAGTTGTTGACCCAAGGTTCATGTCATTCGGGGTTCCAATAAAGCCTCTAAAACTATCGGCCCTCTTGGTAATCCAGAAGGCAACACAACACCCAGAGGGCACTGCACAGTCTCACTCGAGATAGATTTACATGGGTGGCTGTAAGACTCAGGTGTTTACAGCCTAGGATAGAATAGAGGATAGGGGTTTCTTGATTAAAGCCAGGTACCGTGAGCTATAAGGTAAACTACTTATCCCTTGAAGTCTCATACGCATATTTCATAGTTTAATTCCAACAAAGTATAACCAGATTCATAACGATGTGCTAACTCATTCATCAAGCTTAACCAATAATTGTTGAAAGAAAGAAGAGATATGCATACATTCAACATATTACACGATTATTACCATGGTTCACCCCCTCCTCGGCTACGTCCACAAAGATTTGGCTCTTAGCTCTTTTATTATGGCAGTTCTGCATTCCTGGCGCCACGTGCTTACAATTCTCCACAAAGCTGGGTAAGATCTATGTGAGGTGAACTAGATCACTCTAGGCTCTACAACCTATGGTCTAATCCTCATATCTACCCTCCCTCATATCTTCTTTGCTCAACAACTTACAAAATCAGTTCATACAACTCAAAACATTAAAGAATTACTAACAACTACTAGAAACAAACCCTATATGATACTTTCGTATCTATATTTATACATTTCGGGCTCTTCATCCTTTTATAGAATATTACCAAAACCCTAACCCTGCTTACGTTAGGTCTTTCTCCCATACGCGTGTTGTTCCTCCTTCAGCTGTCGCTTTCCTTTGTGCACGCTTTCTTGCATGCACACGTGTTGTTCTTTTGCCAGTTGTTACTTCAGGTTTATGCACGCTTTCTTTCCCACGATCATTCTTCTTTCCCCTTCAGCCTGGTGCCAACAAGGCACATGATCTGTTCATTCTTATTTCGGTACAAACAAGGACCGTCATATTTGGGAGTTACAGAGGAGGACCTTTGGATAAAAATCTGATTAAGTCTTGACTGTCGGATCCTAGTAAGGATAGATCAACTACAGGGAACCATTGTGCGATGAAAGGGTTGAGTTATCGATCATGGAAGTTTCTGTTCTGTTATCCACATCGACCGTCAATCGTCACCTGTCAATAAATCTATGGTTGGAATATATTCCACTACCCCAGAGCCCCGGAGTCACGAATATATGAATACCCCAAGAGAATATCTCCTTTGTTCCTAATCCCACGGTCCTATCTCCTGGACTTATGAAAATATATTAAGCATAAAGTGCTAATACACAAACCAACAAAATTTTCTTCGGGAGAGTTGGAAGACTGCAAAGGCTAGAGTCATGGAGCTTCGAATTCCCGAAGTGAACGAGAACCATCCACTAAACTGTAGATCAAGTCATGTCTTTCTATTTGTTTGAAACCTCTGGGCAAGCTAGGATCATCCATCTACGGAAGAACGAATATCGACCATCTGATCTACTTCGGTGAAATGCACTGCAGAAGGTCGAATGATTGCAAAGGCCCAAAGTCCCAAAGGACAAAATAAATCTGGACCATTGATCTAAGAGTTGATCACAGTCGTTGGATCAAGGATCCATATGAACCTACGATGAGAAGGAGGACATGTGCCACATTAGGAGATCCACGTCAACAAGGACACATGGCACAATCAAATGGTGACAAGTGTCTAGGTCTAGTTGGAACTTTAGGTTACGTAAGTCACGAATCTAGGTGACACGTGGAAACCACTCGACCAGTTTCAAGTCAATAGTGACATCAACAAGTTACGTCACTCCAAGAGTTTTTCCTTCAGGGGAAACCAATGTCTACCACCAACAACTACCCGAAGCGCCGAAGGTCGAAGTTAATGCTAATCGTTAATCTAATATCCTTTGGATTCTCACATGACCATTAGATCAAAACATAGTGGAAAGGTGATGTAAGCACTCCCATGTTGACCACTTTGGGGATGACCAAATCCGATGGAAATTGGAACAACAATTATCTAGACCTTCGAACCCACAAATTCTCGAAGTAAATAATGGTCATCCATCTCAACCTTTGATTAAGTTATAGCCATTAGATTAAGCATTGGAAGGATAGTGTAAGGATCAAAGCTAGACCGTTGATTTGGTTCCATGAATCATGCTAACCATTAGATCAATCCTTGTGAGAGGTAACTACTTCGGGTAGTTGAAAACTCTGGAAGATTGGATGAGAGAGAAAACACCCGAAGTTCAAATTCTGGAGGACTAGGTTCCAACCCCTGGTCATGGGTTACGGACACATAAATCCGTGTAGCCCTGGGAACATCACTTTATAAATAATCCCATGGTTTTACTAATATGGTCACATGTAAATGGTTTGAAGGAAGCGCCTCTACAAAATTCGATTTCTGCAATATTTGCAGAGAGATGGAATCGAGTTAAAAGAAATCGATCCATAACTGTGATCGATTTATGAAAAGCACTCTCACTAAATTAAAAGCCTTCACAATAATGTTTGAATAATAATAGAGATTATTGTTAATTTAAAATAAAGAGGTGCGATGGTCCAAACAAAGGGACACAATAATTCATATCTCACACCAGTTGGAAGATTATATAAACAAGGAAGAATGGTGAAAAGAAAGTGTCTATGTAGTCAATATTAGAATATCGAAACAAAAGCAAAGTACAAGAAGAAGAACTAATGATTCTTATGAAGTGAGGGTGGAAGGGAGAAACACGAAAAGATTCATATCCTTTACTAAGTAAGTGTAATTTAAGAGAGTTGGTGCTTCCTGGGGTTGGTGCCCTAAAGACAAGGGAGTTGGTACCCTAAAGACAAGGGAGTTAGTGCTTCCTAGGTTGGTTCCCTAAACAATAAGGAAGTTGGTGCTTCCTAGGGTTGGTTCCCTGAAGAAGGGGATTTGTGTCTCCTAGAGTTGGTGCTGTAAAAAGGATTGGTGTCCTTCACTATTATTCATAAAAACCTTGTAATTCCTATTAATTATATTTATATAATTGATTTTACAAACAAGTCCATTGTTGATCTATTGTGGTAATTAACAAAATAAAAAAGTAACTTCTAATTGTTGAAAAAGGGTAATATTGATTCACCCCCCCTCTCAGTATTCCAACAACACGTGTATACGCTTTATTCAATAATTCTTCTAGTTGCATCTACAAATCTTTTAGCTATGGTGTCCTCATTCTATAGGGATTTTTGGACACTGGGGAAATTCCAAGCATTAAGTCAATAGAGAAGTCAATATCTCTCTTTGGTGGTAATCCTTGCAATTCCACAAACACGTATTCATATTCCATCAATACTTAATAGTCTTTAAGACTTGGCTCCTTATCCTTTGTCGACTCTTCCATATGTGCTGCATATATTTGGCACCCTTTTCTAAACCTTATTTTAAACTACAATGATGAAATCTCTCTAATAGGTATAGGCCTTGGAATACCTTGCATCATCCTTGAATTTCCTTCCTCATCAAGGTATGTGAAAGAATTGTTGTAACAATATAAGATGGCGAGATGTTTATCCAACCAATTGTTGGCAGCCAATTCATTTTTTTTAATTGCTCTAAAAAAGATGCCTACACCTCTTGTCTTCTAAACGAAAAATCATCGTCGCATTGTGCAACTATACATGTGTTTCATTTTTGCGACAATTGCAATTTGGTTTCGATTTAGTTTTCACAACTGAAAGTGTGAAAACCCCTCTATCGTTGTTTGGACTATCGTCGTCTTTTATTGATTTTTCTGAAAGGCACTTGACCATTGGTTTATCGTATGACTGCAAAGGTTCTTTCAAAACTTATGTCCCTTGGCCTACTCTTACCTTGATTGCGCATTTGGATCTATTTGATTAATGAGCCATTAAGCATGC
>ML794330.1:109455-134707 GCA_009831015.1 Picea engelmannii | reverse complement strand
CAGTTAGGGGATGTATTACAGATTCTACTTGCATTTTATTTCCTTAGTTTAGAAGATTTTGGGGATTTTTCCCAGATTGTGTAAAACTATTTGAGATTATCCACAAGGATGTTTTACCTTGTGAAGAAACCTATATATACTTAAGATTTTTGTAATAATCATCATCCTCAGTTGTGGGAGAACAAGGATATAGAGTTCTGTTACAGACTGGAGAAGAATTGATGTTTTGTCATAGATTTTGCTTTTCAATATATCAACACTTTGTTTCAAGTTTTGTATATCACTTTGTTTATGGTTTATGATTACTTTTGCTATCTAAATCAAATGCAAATGATATAATTTTATTACTGTTATTTATATCTTGTGTCTTCCAAATAGATCAAAGACATAACAATTATTGATTCATTTTGTGAATGATAGCTTTGTCTTCTTCATAGATTGAATTGTTATATAAGTTTTCTACATAATAGGTTTCCCTTATTGTAGAGATTTATCATCAGAAGATTGTTATGATTTTCTTTTATGTCTTGTTTGTCCTGTAAAACACTTCAAGAAGCAGCACAACTGATCGTTTACGAAAATCTTAAGGACTAAATGGTGTGAATTTCTTCCTCCAAATAGCTTAAGAAGTCATCCTACACAGGGCAGACTTGGAGCGTTTCCAGGTCAATTAGTTAGTTGTTTATCGTTCTGATTAAGTAGTTTAATATAGATAGTAGTTTAATTAGATTTATATTAGATTGTTTAATTTCAGTAAAATACATTAGATTGTTTAATTTCAGTAATGTTTGTTTCTTCTTCATAAAACATAAAAATCAAAAAAGAGATTTTTGGCTRTCTTAGGGYAGAATATACATGAGTTTTGCAGGTTTTAATYAAATCTGTAGRTTGTYCWTARTGTACATTTGTGAATAAGAAATATTGYAGCTGATAATTAGGTAGTTGATTTGAGTTATTATAATAGTAATTAKTGGATTGTATRGAATAATTAGTATTTAGTGTATTAGTTCCTTTTCTTTGTTTTATTAGTTTCTAGTTTCCTCTATTTTAGTTAGTTTCTTGTATTTAGTTATAGTTTAGTTTGTTCTATTCACCTTTAGTTAGATTTCTTAGCTCAGATCATTTCTCTCTTTGGTTTTCCTAGAAGACCTTAGAGCGGCCAACGGAGCCGTTAAACTCGTCAGGGTGGTCCATTCCAAACGGCTTGGGTTATTTAGACAACCCCGGACCGGTTCCACTCTCCCAGTTGACGGACGGTCAATTTCGCCCGTCAACACCAATCTATACCAATTAAGCAATCAAATGACCTAAATGATACAATGTTCAAATATGCCTTAGTGTTGACTCCATTCATGTTTACCAGACAATATTTAACAAGATCATTGATTCTTCTCTTGGTTCTAGTAGCTAGTTGAAATAACCAAGACTTTTTATGCTTACCTTTCTTCAATTTAAGTCTTTCAACTAGATTTGGATCTATATAGATATGACTAGCTATATAATCAATCAAAATAACTATGGGCTGATTATCGATCTTACCTATAACCTCAATCATGTGGGATTGATAGTTTTTTTGTTTATTATCCAAGGCCGCATGAATACTTGGCATGCTCCCACCCACATAATCCACTGCATTAGATTCTTTAATTTTGTGCATAGTCCTCATCCTAACTCCCTCGTGAGGACAATCCTTATACAAGTGGTCTCCTTCACATATCCAACACTTTATGGGATGTTGTCCCTGCCTTTTCCCCAAGGAATATGTCATTTTATGATTACCTTGTGATGGATTCCCTTGTTGATATGCTTGTTAAATGTTCTGGAAAAATGGTGGTTTGAATGCTTTCTTCCTCTGGTCCATCTTCCCTCTCTTCTTATCATCTCAATCCTTTTGAAAAATTGGTCTTCTTTTGCTTTGTTCATAAATATACTTATCTTTTCTTATGCCTTCTTCCAAGGTCTTGGGCTCATCAAAATGAATTTTATCATTGTAAAAATAAGGTATCCCTCTTAGAAATATTTGTATTTTTACCTTCTCATCCTTTATGAATCCCACATACCTCAACAATTCAATGAATCTTCTCTCAAACTCATCCATTGTCATGCTTCCAAGATTGAGTTCAAACAACTCTTGCATCTTCTTGTCATAATATTTATTTGATAAGTATTTATTCTGAAAATACTTTTTGAATTCTCTCCATGACATACTCTTCTCATCAATGTGTTTAAATTGTTGGAATACTAAAGGGGGGGGGGGTGTAGTAGAATTAGTGTGAGCACTTTTTACCACTTTCAACCACAATATATAAGCTTCAACTTTATTAGCAATATTCAATAGTTTATCACATATGCATTTATTATATTATTTCATCATAAAAAATATCATTCATCAATGCATAATCAACAACCATAGATACAAAATACACCAAAATTTACGTGGAAACCCAAATGGGAGAAAACCACATAATGATTTCTTATATATATCAAAAATACATTCATAGGAAGCACCAAATTTCCAATTCTATAGCACCAACTGAAAGGAGGCTCCAACCCCCTATTTACAGGCTCCAACCTGAAGGAAGCTACAACTCCCTAAATTCTCTAGCTACAACTAGGAGGCTACGACCCCTTAGTTTACATGATCCAACCTGAAGGAAGCTCCAACTCCCTGTATTCTTTGGCTCCAACCAGAAGGAGGCTACGACCCTCTGATTTATAGGATCCAACCTGAAGGAAGCCCCAACTCCCTGTATTCTTTGGATACAACTAGAAGGAGGCTATGACCCCTAATTTATAGTCTCCAACCTGAAGGAAGATTTTGAAACTCCCTGTGTTCTATGAAACCAATCAGAAGGAGGATACAACCCCCTTTCCTTTCCCCATCCTTCCGCCCTAAAATATAAGTGTAGACTCAAACTGTGACTACCACTGATCAACCTATAATTTCCATTATCACCGATACAAAAACCTGTCATTGTCATTGTCACATCAACCTGTTATAGTCACATAAACCTGTCACTGTCACATCAACCTGCCACTATTAGTGTCATTGCCACTTTCATGACCATTGTCATTGTCACTGTCATTGTCACTGTCACTGTTACTGTCACTGTCACTATCACTGTCATCAACCAACTATAACCAGATCCACTCACATGGATACCAAAACCATCACCATACCATGTAACATAACCTGTACCATACCATGTACATCAAGATCACCAAGAAGTTCCTCTAGAAATGTACCAAATCATCGTCAACTCATGAACCAAAACCTATATGTTCTTCAACCAAGCACCAACGAATGTTCCTCATACATATTCCACCATATACCAAGTGTATACCTCAACCATGTACCAACATCACCATGACATATACCAAACCAGATACCAATATAGCCAAGATATGCTTTTAATCAATGTACCATGAAATCACCAATATGTTTCTCAACATGTACCAAAAAAACCAAGAAATGCCTCAAGAATGTACCACAAAATCCAATGCATGTACCTCAAACATGTTCCATAACCTCATCAATAAGTGCTTCAAACATGTATCAATATCACCAAGAAATGTACCTCATACATGTACCAAAAATATGCTTCACACCATGCACATAGGATGTCCCTCAAGCATGTACCAATGTCTCAACAAGACACCAAAGACATGCCTCAAACATGCACTATAACATCACCAACATGTAACCAAGATGTACATCAAACCATGTGCCTCAAGCATGTGCCAACATCCATAAACATTGTACCAAGAGAAAACATCAAACATGTGCCATATCACTCATGATATTCCTCAAACATATATCATACAACAAACCATATTCCAAGTATCCAAGATGTTCCTTAAGGAATATACCAAAACTCACAAAGACATACCTCAAGAATGTGTCAAACCTTCCACGATGAAAGCCTCAAAACACATAGAATAATAGACCTTTACATTCTGTAGAACCTGGTTGCATCATATCTCAGATCATACCTTCCTGGTCATCAACAACCTGGTACTAGCATCTTCCTATAGATTTGTCTTAGCCTCAAGGGACCAAGATGAATGTCACACGGGGCCTCGTGTGACAGATACTAAGCAACTCGTGGGGGTTCCCATGGGACGCCAGTAGTTTGACCTGCAGGGGTCATCAAAATTAGGGTTTATCAGAAAACCCTTTCTCTTTTCTGTAATCGTCAAACTTTATCCTTCGTACTTTCTTCACCGCCTCATATTCGTCGTCTCAAATTTGCCAATAGATCACTTGCTCACATAGAATATATTCAATAAATTGCGTGATTCAATGTACTAATGAGAGGCTTATTGAAGTGTATTTATACTTTTTCAAGTGACTTCTTTCCTTAACTTTAGGGCCGCCCTGTTATAACTAATTTACCCTTAATTAATAACTTGTAACTATTTAGGGGCTTCTTAACCATTCTTTGGGGATTCCAACTTCATGATATCATAACTCCTTAATATTGAGGAAATATGTGACGTACCACCTATTGTTCGAAACAACATGATGATTACTATCCATCCATGAGTGTGTTACCTACATTTACATTGTACTTCATGTCTTTGTTCCTCAAACAACTTCAGACTTCATGACCACACTTCTGGGGATTCTTGTAGATTTCTTCAAATGCACCCATCACATCTATTAACATCAATGACAACCACTTATGTTGACATCAATGACAACCAAATATCCAACAACATCAATGACACCAACTATATAACATAACATGTTTGAGTTTATCCCACCACATAGATGTTTTTCCTTGAAAATTGTAGGTCACAATTCTAGTTTTACATTTGATGAAAAATTGTGCAATTGGAAATATTTATTCATTCCCAATAGCCATGTTTTTTCATATTCATCTTTCTTATGATCACCTTCAAAATTAGGAGGATTAATCTTCCTAAGCTCTCCTTGAAAATCATCTACCTCAAACCTCCTCCCCTGTATTTTTATAAGGGACACACTTGGGATGCTATCCGACCTTGAACATGCATGTTATCTTCTAGTCAAGTGTCCTCGTGAATGATGATGATGATTTTTTCTAATAATTCTTGACTGCCTATATCCTCTATGATCATCCCTCCTATCATGAGATATGGATGCTTCTACTTGTCTTGCACTGGTTTCTTTTTTTATGCCAAAATATTTATCGACTTGTCTCTACAACATATGCAAAATTTGTAGACTATCCTTTAAACATCTCATCATCCTTTCATTGTTTTCTCTATAGCTATACACTTCCTTTTGGAATCTTTTCATAGTCTCAATTGACTCTATAGGTTCCACTCCGCCCCTACATCCATTGGAGTCGATATTTTCATTTCCAATGCTGACATGTAGACCTATGATCTCATATTTATGATTTTAAGATCCCTGGGAATACTCCATATTTCTAGTCCTCATATAGGAACCAAAAATATTTTGCTTGTACCTCTAATTATGCAAAATTGTGCATGCAACAATTGCTTCTAGAATTATGCATATTGTAAAATATTTCATTAATTAGGTTACATGTCATTGTTTTGTTGAGTTTATGAGGAGCATTGATGCATTAGAATATGATTCTGATTATTTATATACATTCTTCTCTGAATAATATTTCCAACGACTATACTCATTCCTCATTACAAGTTATGAGCTAAAAGTTACAACATTCTGAATTTTGTAATTTTTACTCACTGTGACTTGTTCCACTGATGCAATATTTTTTATTTTATTTATATTTTTTTCTGAGAGACCATTTTATGCTAGTTGTAGAAGAACATATGTCATGAACCATATTTTTTTTTATATCAAGTGCATATAAAATTTATGATTGGGAATACACATAATATTTCATATTTGGAATTTGATGCCCCAGTCAAATTCCATTTAAATATGGAATTTACGACTTTGCACTTTTTCCTTTCCTCCAGACTTACAATGTTTATCCAAAGTTAGATATTTCCCAAACAAAACAAAATGGGAAAAATTGCCTAAAAAATAAGTTGTTCAGATCGATGAGTAGGTAAACTATCGTCTAAATAAAATTTTCTAGATTGGTGATCTAGGGCACCTTTTCCTCCGAAGATTTTAAAACCCCCCAAAATGTGCCCAAAAATATTGGATTTTCCCCTGTTTGAGCATCCCCACACCAAATCCTTTTGAATTTTTCCAAGAGCCAAAATGGGTATCTTCATGTCTTCATTTTGGGCTCCCTACAAAAATTTCACCTTCATCTAGGCCCCAGTTAACGAGCATGACCCATATATTTAAGTATAATTAGCTAGTGTCCCTCAATGGCATTCTTGTAGCCCTTGTCACCATGGACACACCTAAAATTTCATCTGATTTTGATTTGAAATGCTACTCTTATGGACAAAACAAGTTTTTGGATGCATATTATTTTTGTAAATTGTATTTTTTTGCTGATGTGGAAATCTGGATGAAATGACATGCCATGTGGTTGATGATGTCCATGTATCATCCCCCAATTTGACTATTTCCTCATCCCCCTTCCCCTTCATTGACGATAAACTTATTTTTTTCATTGACAATCGACGATTTCCTTTGCATCACCAAATTCCTTAGTTCGTATAATTTTTCTGAACTCTGATCACTCCATCGATGATTTTCAAAAATGATACTTCAAAAGATTCCATTCAACCCCAATCCATCGACAATCGATGATTTCCTTCATCAAATATTTTCAAAATGGGCTACTTCATAATATTTCTCTGAACCTCGATCTTTCCATCAATGATCAGAGATTTCCTTCATCGACGATTTTCAAGAGGGATACTTCATAAGATTTCACCAAACCCCGATCACTCCATCGACGATCGATAATTTACTTTATCGACAATTTAAAAAAAGGGATACTTCATAATATTTTGTTCAATCCCGATCGCTCCATTGACGATCAACAATTTCCTTCATCAATGATTTAAAAAAAGGGCTACTTTGTATAATTTCGTTGAAACCTAATCGCTTCATCAATGATTGGAGAAATTCCTTTCACATTGCTAAACTTATTTAACTTAGAAATTTTTGTTCAAATCCATGATGGTTTTGGACCGTTAATCTTAATATAAAACAAGATCTTAGCCGTCGATTCTCCAACCTTTGCCAAACTTCATTAATCTTGTAAATGAATCTCAACCATTGATCTACTAAACTTTGTCAAACCCCGAAGATGAATCTCGACTGTCGATATTCAATTAGTAATTTTATTCCACCTTTCTCCATCGAAAATCAACGATTTCTTCTAAGTTTTTGTTCGAACTTCTCCCAAACTCATTGAACTATGAAAACTTAGAAGTTTTTGTCCAATCTAGGATGAATTTGGGTCATCGATCTCAAAATAAAAAGTAATATCGACCATTGATTAATCAAACTCTATTATATGACCTTGCCTTTTTCCACCATGGACCTTGTTAGTTCATGTCATCAGTATAGTCCACATCATCATATGTATGTAATTTTCAAAAATTCCAAAAATTATAACAATTTTGTTTGAAAGTTAATAATTTTTTCTAAAGTTTTCTTCAATGGACTACACAAATATTGACCAATCGAGAAATGAATCTCAATCATTGATCGTCACATCGAATGCGATCTAGGCCATCGATTTTACCAACTCCTCAGTTTCCTTTAAAAAATAAAATTCAACCTTCCAGGTCAAATTTAAATTTGCAACTTGCATATCAATTCCATCTATAATCTCCTCGACCATTCTGAATGAAAATTTGACTTGAATTTGCTCAGAAATTTGAGATTTTCACTTCAGGTTCACAAATTTCCCCAAATCTGTCATAAATGAAAACTATACAACAAAAAATTTACCAAATTCACATTGGTCCTTGGTCCATACAGGTTTGATGTTGAATCATAAGATCTGATACCACTTTGTAGCGTTCCCCACTACTAAACCCATAATTTTTTTGTTTTTTGATACCGATTAAATTAGATGCAACAACGAGATAAATATGTATGTGGCTAGAATAAATATCTACAACCATGCATGCAATTCCATTCAAATATTAGTTATGTGCAAAATCCTAAATCTACAATTTCAAGCTATGATTTAAGAAATAACCATCCATCCAAAGCCTAGTGCAATTTCCAACCCGACACCATTCCTTTCATCAAAAATATCGTTTGCAATATGAAGATGTCAAGGCAATGGTTCTAGAGACTGTACATGTGTAGAATAGGGTTCAAAATGCCAGAGAATGTGATTTCAAGGATCGATTACATCCATTAAACACAACTGCCAAATGATCAATTTACAAGCAGAGAATGCATGTGAAGGTGTTTGTGGTAAGTATAGCTGCGTTTTGGATTTCTTGATAGGTCAAAGGCATTAGGTTGCATGCAAGACATGAGAAAGAGTTATGAACATATCGCCAAGATTGCAGTTTCCAAGCGAGGGTACAAATGTCGTCTTCTCCTGGGTACCGCGATTTCACACCAGAACAAATCACCATAGTTAAAAGAGCATTGAAGATAATTAAAGGGGGGTTCGAGCGTCATGATGTTGTAGCCCTTGATACTTCGGTTTTTTGAGTTGAGAGAGACTCTGATTGGAAAGTTGGAGTGATGATGTCTATGGTAATACTCCATTTGATTCTCATACCAGCCAAGATTCCTGGGGCTTAAGGAAAGAAAAAGAATATAAAGAAGAATACTAGTAAGTGTCATAGTAAACGCACACCATAGTGACAGTACTCACCAAAGTGCCTAAAGGTTTTGTAAAGAACATATACTGGCATTGGAATTAGTTTACACATGAGAGTGGAAAGAAACTAGTAAAGGACCTGACCACACCACTACGTTTTATGTTGCAAAAGCTTGCAATTTCTATATTAGATGCAGGTCATTAATTTTAGGTTGAAGTTGTGGTAGAAAATGCCCATAATGTCAATGCCTAGAAAGAATTTTCAAAGGATATAAGTATTGAGAATCACTCAATTACAAAATTACAAGCATCACATGGTGATTGTGGATATTGATAGTGTTCATCTTTTATATAAATATGGATCGAAAATATCTTCTGGTCAAAATAAACCATTAAAATAGGATCTAGAATTAATGTAAAACTGTTAGATCCTAATTTCATTCTGGTGCAGTTAGAAAAACTGTTATATGGAGAATCATATCTAAATCATTCTAGATTTGAAGGAGTTAGCTGGCAGGTGGAAGAGCATTTTTGGAAGATGTTGATAAGTGTCCAACAACATAAAATGTTGAACCTCTCAAATAATTAGTCACTCTTCCAAATTTTTAGGCATCAAGTCAGCATTCAAGGAAGTAGTTGAAGACAAAACACCTCACAGCAGAGGACCATCAATAGAAATCAAATCCCAAATTTCAAGGCAAGGTGGCAGGGCAGATGTAAAGAAGAGGGTGACAGTCAAAAACTTCCATTGAAGAGGAAAAAGTGGCAGTAAACCACACATCCAAAATTTCCAGAGGCACCTGGCAATAGTAGATGGAAGTCAAGGTGTCAAGCAGCCTCAACATTTCCAGATTACCTGCATTGATTCGAGATTGGTTTCCATTTTAGGTCTTTGGATAATATTTGATCCCTTAAAATTTGTAACAGCTCCAGGATTGGGGAGGCTATTTAGTCTATAGAGTTGAATGTAACTAGGGTCCAGAGAGGGTAAGGCCTGAGAAGAATTTGATTAGTCGGCCTGTGTATGAGCATTGTAAGCCTATGGGCAGTTTTATTAAGAATTTATTTATGACATTGAACATCCCTGTGAGTTATGCTATCAGATTGTGATTTCTTTGTTTTCCATTATGTTTTCCCTCTTGCTTGAATGAGTTACAACCATTGAGAATCAATGACTTTCCATAAACAATATATTCTTAAGCAACAATATTTGTTGTGATCTGCCTGTTGTTTGTGTGCTTTGTTCAAGTACCTGTCAAATCCATTTTGCAGAGAGAATCTTTGTTTGGTGGATGTTCTACTATTTGTCACATTCTCCATTATTCTATCCATCATCATATAAGTATTTTATCTGATATGCAATTCACTGGCCTTCAATATAACAAAGTGTTTACTTGACTCCATACCCAATGGTGATTCATTGATCTGCATTTAGCTTATCCCTTTATTCTTTCTCTTTGACTTTACCCGATCCACCTTTTTTCAAAACCCAAAACACATCCTTTTTTATAAAATCATTGCAATAATTGAAGATGTGCTAGGCTTGAACCTATAGAAGTCTAGGAGAAACTTCTAACATTATCACCCACACCAAATCCTTTTGAAGTTTTCCAAGAGCCAAAATGGGTATCTTCATGTTTGCATTTTGGGTTCCCTATAAAAATTTCACCTTCATCTAGGCCCCAATTAACAAGCATGAACCATATATTTAAGTATAATCAGCCAATGTCCCTCAATGGAATTCTTGTATCCCTTGTCACCATGGACACACCTAAAATTTCATCTGATTTTGATTTGAAATGCTACTCTTATGGACAAAACAATTTTTTGGATGCATATTATTTTTGTAAATTGTAGTTTTTTGCTGATGTGGAAATCTGGATGAAATGGCATGCCATGTGGTTGATGATGTCCATGTGTCATCCCCCAATTCGACTATTTCATCATCCCCCTTCCCCTTCATTGACGATCAACTTATTTCTTTTCATTGGCGATCGGCGATTTCCTTTGCATCATCAAATTCCTTAGTTCGTAGAAATTTTCCTAACTCTGATCACTCCATCGATGATCAACAATCTTCTTCCATCAATGATTTTCAAAAATGATACTTCAAAAGATTCCATTGAACCCCAATCCATCGATGATCGATGATTTCCTTCATCAACTATTTTCAAAATGGGCTACTTCATAATATTTCTCTGAACCTCGATCTTTTCATCAATGATGAGATATTTCCTTCATCGACGATTTTCAAGAGGGATACTTCATAAGATTTCACCAAACCTCGATCACTCCATCGACGATTGATGATTTCCTTTATCAAAAATTTAAAAAAAGGGATACTTCATAATATTTTTTTCAATCCCGATCGCTCCATTGACGATCAATGATTTCCTTCATCAATGATTTTAAAAAAGGGCTACTTTGCATAATTTCACTGAAACCTAATCGCTTCATCAATGATTGGAGAAATTCCTTTCACATTTTTGAACTCATTTAACTTAGAAATTTTTGTTCAAATCCATGATGGTTTTGGACCCTTAATCTTAAGATAAAACGAGATCTTAGCCGTCGATTCTCCAACCTTTGCCAAACTTCATTAATCTTGTAAATGAATCTCAACCATTGATCTACTAAACTTTATCAAACCCCGAAGATGAATCTTGATTGTCGATCTTCGATTGGTAATTTTATTCCACCTTTCTCCATTGACAATCAATGATTTCTTATAAGTTTTTGTTCGAACTTCGCCCAAACTCATTGAACTATGAAAACTTAGAAGTTTTTTTCCAATCTAGGATGAATTTGGGTCATTGATCTCAAAATAAAAAGTAATCTTGACCATTGATTAATCAAACTCTATTATATGACCCTTCCCTTTTTCCACCATGGGCCTTGTTAGTTCATGCCATCGGTATAGTCCACATCATCATATGTATGGAATTTTCAAAAATTCCAAAAATTATAACAATTTTGTTTGAAAGTTAATAATTTTTTCTAAAGTTTTCTTCGATGGATTACACAAATTTTGATCGACTGAGAAATGAATCTCAATCGTTGATCATCACATTGAATGCGAACTGGGCCATCGATTTTACTAACTCCTCAGTTTCCTTTAAAAAATAAAATTCAACCTTCCAGTTCAAATTTAACTCTGCAACTTGCAGATCGATGACATCTATAATCTCCTCAACCATTATGAATGCAAATTTGACTTGAATTTGCTCATAAATTTGAGATTTTCACTTTGGGTTCACAAATTTCCCCAAATCTGTCATAAATGAAAACTATACAACAAAACATTTACCAAATTCACACTGGTCCTTGGCCCATACAGGTTTGATGTTGAATCAAAAGCTCTGATACCACTTTGTAGTGTTCCCCACTACTAAACCCATAATTTTTTTTGTTTTTTGATACCAATTAAATTAGATGCAACAACAAGATAAATATGTATGTGGCTAGCATAAATATCTACAACCATGCATGCAATTCCATTTAAATTCACATATCAACAAACTTATTTATGTACAATATGTTAAAACATCTGTGTATCTAACAAAATTATTAAAATATAAATGCAACAAATTAGCATTCACACAACAACATATACATGCTTAAAAACTCAGAGTAAACACACAACAATCAAAACCCATAATAAAAAAATGAGACAGAGATAAATTGATTCTTTTTAACTGAACACACAACCAACTATAGGGGATAGATATTCCACCCAACAATATATTTGTTGCTCTAAATCTCAACAACAAATCATCATTGAGCCGGGGTTACAAATCCACAAGAAAGGGTGAGTCTCCACTATCCACTCACAACCCAAGTTTTACCCACACAAACTAATGTTTCCTACAACTATCCCAATCCTCCATCTCTCTTCCCCTGAGCTTGCACAACCCAAGGAATGGGTGTTATGATATTTAGACACTTAGGTGTTAATTAAGATCAACTTGATCTAATGTGTCATTAGGTAAAAGTGTATTTGTTAGTGTGTTTCTTTAGTATGCATTAGTACTACGCATTTGTAGTTAGGTAATCTGACGGTCACGATATGTTCCCGACATAGAGTGATATGACGATTCATATTCTCCTCGATCTTAATGACTATATTAATCCATGGCTTAACACATTATTGGTCCATGATCTCTATTTAAAGAGAATGGATGGTCATTTGCCGATGATCAATTGTGAGAAACTCTCTTGTAAATATCTGCATAATATTTTTCTTTTGCATTAATAAATTTCTCCAAGTGTCCACGTTGTCTGAGGCCGTGGATGTTTCCCCTTTAGTGTGTTGATATCAAAACATCTGTGTGTTGATATTTAATCTTTTTGTGTGAGTGGTTACTTAAGGCGTTCATCATTTTTTGGAATACCCGTGTTATTGAACATGGTATGAGAGCACATTTGAAGACACACTCTCGTTGTAGATTGAGATCGTGAAGCCGTGTTGCCACATCTGCGGCTTCTTCCATTTTTTTACTCTTCTACGATAAGAATACTATTTCATTACATCCGGAGCACTCGTTTCAGTAAGGAACAATTTTTGTTTAACTCAAAAAGGTTTTTGTTTTCCCAACGTACGACCATTTTAGTCAGATTCGAAGGTATAAATCCAGAATACACCCTTTTTAATTTTTTGCAGAGATAATATTTAAGTTTCATTTAATTTTTCTATTTTTTAGTTCAGGGTTGCTTCTCTTTTATACATACATATGCTATTTTCCTTGTTCCCTTTGTGATATTGGAAAATTAGAAACAAAGTGGAAAGGTTTTCCCTGTCCGTGTATGCTATTTTTTGTGCGCTATGTGCGATGTTGGTAAATTAGAAACAAACGGAAATTTTCATTTTTTAGGTAAGCTAACCAAGATCTAACCCATGTTGCCATTGAGAAACAATTTTTTTTTCTTGTGTGAAAATAGTTTTTTATGAGCACGTTCTCCAAGGCTGTCTTCAACAATAACAACACCAACAATCCTCCTAAACAATATAATATGTTTTACACTAGCTCACTTGGTTAAAAGTTTCTTTATTAATTAAGAGGTCTTGAGTTCAAGTCTCTTTTTTGTTACTCTTTTTGAAAAAGTTCATGCATCCATTGTAAAATGTATTTCACTTAAATTATAAAGGTGAATTACCATAAGTAGCTTTAATATTTTATTTTAAGTTATTTATTTTGCATGTAACTTTCATTTTTAAAGTAACTTCATTGTAAAAGTGATCCCCACTTATTCTGTAAAAGTGGGTCACTTCATAAGAAACTTATTTGTAAAAGTGAGGTTATTAGGAGGGGTATCACCACGTGGACCAATTTCCAATTGCCACGTGGCTCTTTGGTTACCGTTTTTTCCTTTTTTCAAAAGGGTATAACTTTCACATCTGAAGTCTGTTTTAAGTGCTTTTTTTTAAACAACCTATTTTTTTGAGATCTTTCCATCTAGACCATCAATTTCATCTTTATTTTTTAATATTTTGATTTAGCATCTCCTAATGATATTTTTCTTACTAGTACCAACTTCTTCTCATGGAAATCCCATATGGAGGATGTATTAAGAAGTAAAGGATTGTACCAGATTACCTTGGGGGGAAAAATAGAACTCACTAATGATGAAAAAAAATTCAAATGGGTAAATAAGAATGAGGAAGCATGTGGATTGATCAAAATATTAGTCTCTCCTGATTTAAGGTTTCAACTTCAAGGAAATGATGACCCTGATGATGCTTGGAAAAATATTGAAGCTATGTTTGGTAAAAACAATATTATTTGAGCCCACTAGTTGGAGAATCAATTAATGACTTTAAGTCAAATGATTTTCCTTTCATTGAATATTACTTATCTAAGTCAAAAACACTTAGAATCTTATGTATAGAATGAAAAATAGATATGTTGGAAGATCGATGCATATATTTCATTATTTATAAGCTTGGTAGTGCATATTCTATTTTTGTATCTACCTTTTATGCCACTAGAGAAGCTCTAGGGACTGCTTATAAAAAAACCTCTCTTGATTCCTTTTGTGATGCTATGATTCGAGAGCAAGATAAGATTCTACAAATTGGATTGATTAGCACTGCAGGTACCTCCAAGAATCCCAAGAAGCAACATCCTCACCACAACAATAAGAAAAATAAGGGTCCCAAACCTTCTCAGCTAGCTTCCGCTCCTAATGGTGACAAAGGAGAAAAATATAAAAGTAAGAAGGATGGAAAACATTGCAACTTTTGTGGGAAAGATGGTCACGATGAGTTCAAATGTTTTAAGAAAACAACAACTTTAGAAACAACGATTAAGAAGAACAACATCAATATTGATTTTTCTTCTTCTTCTTCTCATGGACTTGCACTTTCTGCTTATGGGTTCTCCTTCAATGCAATTTCTACTTCTTCTTCTGATGAGTGGCTTATTGATTCTGGAGCATATTATCATATGGCTAAGGACAAAACCATATTTTCTGCTCTAAATGAATATACCACGAAGAAAATATTTGTTGTTGATGATAAATATCTTAGCGTTGTAGGTTCTGCAACAATTCAGGTAGATAATGGTCATTTCAATGATGTATTATGTGTTCCAAGTCTTTACCGCAACCTTCTATCAGTATATCAAATCACTCATTCAGGGGAAGGTAAAACGTAGAGTTTTCCCCTCACCAATTTACAATCAAGGATATAAAATATCCTAAGCATGTTCACACAACTATAATTGTTGATTATATTACTAGGTTGTACAACTTTGAAAACTTTGGGTCATCATATTTTCCATCAGTTTTTGTTGCTCATAACGATGACTTGAACAAACTTTGGCATGAGCGGTTTGGTCATATAAACTTCACTCATTGCAACAACTACGTAATCCATATATGGTGAATGGTCTTCCTCTTGTTTCTTGTAGAGATGGTTTTTGTGTCGGTTGTGTTCTTGAAAAATATCATTAGGAAATTTTTGACAAATGTGCCTCTTGGCATGCCTCGACCCCTTAAAACTTAAAAAAAGAAGTGTTTGACAAGTTCTTGGCCTACAAGGCCCTTGTAGAAAAACAATATGGACATCAAATTCAAAGGTTAAGAACAAAAAGTGGAGGAGAATATGTGAACACTAAATTTACAAGTTGTTGCACTGTACATGGCATCCAAATGCAACACACTGTTCCCTATACACCACAAAAAAATGATGTTATTGAGAAAAATATCCACACATTAAAATAAATGATTAATTGTATGATCCAATCTAAGGGATTATGTCTAAAGTATTGGGTGGAAGCCATTAATTTTGAAAATTACATAGTAAATAACACTCCCACAAAGGATCTAAACAATATATCACTGGAAGAAGAATGGAATAAAATTAAGCTATATGTATGTCACTTCTGTGTATTTGGAAATGTAGCATGGGCTTACATTCCCATTGAGAAAATGAATGCATTGCAGCCTAAAAGTGAGAAGTGTATATTTGTTGGTTATTTTGAAGATTTCAAAGGTTACAAACTTCTTCAGTCTCATTGTAATGAAATTATTATTAGAAGATATGTTAAATTTGATGAAAATATCTTGGCCTACGAGCCTAATTCAACGTTTGTGCCTTCTTTGGCCTACGATCCATCTTTAGTTTTTGTGCCTTCTTCTATTCCCATTCTGATTTTTTCTTCTTCAGATGATGACAATGAGGATGAAAATACACCTCCTCCTACTTACCTTGCTCTATACGAGTCCATTTAACCTGATCTTTCACCATCACCACCGCTTCCTAGATGGGTCCATTCAACACGAGAAAAAAATGGTGATCTTGCATGTGATCCTTCACATCAACATCAGACATGTTCACAATTCCAATGAGCCTCTTCTCTTTTGGCTCAAGTTTCAAAGACTCATGATCTAGAGATATTTGCAGAAGCTTCATGTCATCCAGATTGGGATACAACAATGAATGAAGAGTATTAATATTTAATGGTGTACGATACTTGGTATATTGTACCTCTTCCAAAATGAAGAAAATTTGTCAGGTGTAAATGGTTCTACATAACTAAGTATGCATCCGATGGAAGTGTTCAAATACAAAAGGCTTGGTTAGTTGCCAAAGGATTTTCCCAAGTTGAAGGAATTGACTATAATGAAACCTTTTCCCCTGTAGCCAAAATGAATTCCTTCCACCTTATTCTATCCCTTCTAGCCTCACATGAATGGGAGGTCCATCGGATGAATGTCAAATCCATCTTCTTGCATGGGTATTTTCAAGAAGAAATCTACATGGAACAACCTCATGGCTATGTCAAAAATGATTCCATCCTTGTTTTTCGCCTTAATAAATATCTTTATGGTCTATACCAAGAAAGTAGGAAGCCATCTCATAATCGTTGTTCTTTATGTTGATGATATTATTCTCATTGGTAGTGACCAAAAATTTTTAAACCATGTGAAAACCAACCTTAAGAAGAAATTTGAAATGATAGCCTTAGGATTTTTTCACCATTTCCTTGGCTTCCAAGTTTTGCAAACCAAGGAAGGAATTTTTTTTTACTAGTCTAAGTATGCTTATGACCTTCTTCACCACTTTCACATGGAAGATTCAAAACCATCCCCTTCTCCCTTCCAGTCCAAAGTAAAAATTGTTTCCACTTGTACTTCTCTTGACGTTGATCCTAATTCATACCATCAGTTAGTTGGTAGCCTCTTATAGTTGATTCATACCCATCCAAAATTTTCCTTTGTTGTTAGTCTTGTTTCCTGGTATATGAAAACATCCCATCAAAGCCATTGTAAAGCAACTAAGAGGATACTTCGGTATGTTCGGGGTATAGTTTGGTTTGGGATACATTACAGTTCAAGGGGGACTCCTTTATTGGTTGGTTTCATTGATTCAAATTGGGTTGTCAAACTTGATGATCAAAATACTATTGTAGGTTATGTTTTTCAGCCTTAGTTCAGGACCTGTCACTTGGGCCTGTAAGAAACAAAATGTTATTTCTCTTTCTTCAGTAGAAGTAGAGTATCGAGCAATGATTAATGCAAGTCAGGAAGCCTTGTGTCTTCGATGGATCCTTTCAGAGTTTGGATTCCAACAACAACATCCGACCAACCTCTGGTGCAACAATTAAAGTGCCATCAAGTTTTCCAAAGATCATTTTTAGCATCAACACAACAAACACAACGATATACACATGCACTTCATTATAAGGATCACTCATGATCGAGTTATTGAAGTGCTCTTCTTACAGAAGATCAAGTTGCAAAAATTTTCACAAAGTCTCTTACATAAGATAATTTGTCCAAACTTCAATATTTGTTACGTCTTTAGGAAGTTGTCATTAAGGGGGGATAGTATCTAATTCCTCCCTCCTTCTCCTATTGTGTATCCTTTGTAAATCCTTCAATCCTATCCCCAATTTTTTTTAGGGGGGGCATGTTAGGATATTTAGACACTTGGAGCTAGTTAAAATCAACTTGGTCTAATGTGTTGTTAGGTAAAAGTTTGTTTCTTAGTGTGTTTCTTTAGTATGGCTTAGTATGCATTTGTAGTTAGGTAATACGAAAGTCATGATCTGTTCCTGACATAGAGTGATCCGATGATTCACATTCTCCTTGATCTTAACGGTTACATTGATCTATGGTTTAACACTTGATTGGTACATGATCTCTATTTAAAGAGCATGGAGGGTCATTTTATGATGATCAATTGCGAGAAACTCTCATGTAAATCTCTCTGTAATAATTTTCTTTTTCATTAATAAATTTCTCCAAGTGGCCACATTGGTTGGGGCCATATATGTTTCCTCATACGGGTTTTACCATGTCAAAACATTAGTGTGTTGATATTTGATACGGTTTTGTGAGTGGTTACTAAAGGTGTTCATCCTTTGTTGGAATACCTATGTTGTCGAACAATGGGAACCCCCTTCACTGCACACAATCCCTCATTCCTTGCCACTTCCCTCAAGGGTTCCAACACAAGTTGGATAGGAATCTATTTTGCTGGGGACTCTAGGCATTTCAATTGCAAGGATAAACTCACATCAACAAGCTCACTCCTGTAGGGTAATTTATCTCACAAAATCTCACTCTACAGGCCTAAGAAATTTCTTCTTCATGCATTGCATCCCTAAAAAAACTACCATGCATGCCCACTATGGATTCCTTCAACCTCCAACACTCTGCACCCCCTTGTTGTCCCTAAAATTGGTTGTAAAAACTATCTACCATACCCATTCAAATTTCCATTTTCCCCATGCATGTTTACTCCCACATTCCCAAATGTTGAATATACTCAACCCCCATGCTCTCATAACTATGGGATGCAAATTTTCAGGCCAACCCTCTTACATTTTTTCAATTATTGGCTTGGGGAACACTCAAACATAAAATATAAGGTTTATACAGAATAATAAAATTACGAAATGTGGTTTGGGATTAATACCCATGAATAATTCCCCCTTGGACCGCCTCTTACACCTTCCCCTCTTGTGTAAACTAATCCTCGATTACTTTGTCCATGTCCATTAGTATCCATCATTACATTTTATTTATTATCATTATATACAATGTTTACATATTACATATTCGATCCCGTGGCCATACATCGTAATTTACATTACATATCGCTAATTCGGGGATTAAAATGGGGATGTTACACAACTTATCATTTTTATTTCATTTATTTTATTTTATTTTGGCTCTTCACCTCTAGATATTTTAGCTTTAATTTTCTTAGGTTTGCACATTTATTCACTAGACCTTGCTAGATGACATTTGAAAACTCAAATCATATGCATGAAGTGTTTTTTTATATGGAAGAGATGAAAATGAAAGGCGAAAATGGAAAAGGTTAAGAAATGGATTACCCTATTCAACTTAGAAAATTGGTAGTACTATGTGGCCTAGGACATGACACACCTTCCTAAAGGAAATTGTGTCTCCCCATGGTAATGCGAGACAAAATAATAAAGCATTTAATGTTAATAAGACTTACCAGTTCATACCAATGTGCATCACTTCCACGACAAGGTTAGAAACCATCACACCACTTCTAAGCCAACAACCAATGCATGCAATCATAGCACGTGAATTGAAGTAAAGTCATAATGGAGTATCATTTGTAAATCACATATAAAGTGAAGGGCACATGAACTAGTATATCACTATAGAGATTTCAAAATAAATCATGTGTATTTGATGGATTAAGTGGAAGGGTAGGTCTTAATTTGAAGGGATGAGAAGAAAGATCTCATCAATGCAACACCACCACACTCAAGAAAGTGTGTCTCTAAATGTAGTTTCCCTCAAGGGAAGCATGGGTTAACCCCCATCTACATTGGTTCAATTTTTGGAATGATTGATTCCCATCCATCGTTCCCTAATTCGAGTTTTAGAGGTTTTTCAACATTCGAGATAATAAGGGTAAGCATATGAAACTTGCCATTTTGGTGTTGAGGCAAAGGGAACTAGTAATGGCGATTCTCTCTACACTCATTAATTGCTTCAACAAAACTATGATAGGGTCTCCCCTTTGGGCACTAGGAATATCTAGAGCACGATGACTATGGAGGGGACTCACTACTCACGGTAAATGGTGTACAACTCATTGATCCATTAGTTACCCAAAATCTAATATGAATGCATCACATCCAACTCCTTTTGTACCCAGAGAAAAATTCACATGTATAACTTTTCATGTATTAGATATTTATCAAATGAGGAAAAGATCCTAGAATGATGATATTTATTTATGATTGCATCATTTTATTTTTTTCTAGATGAGAAAAAAAACTTCCATTTTGATACATTGCGACATAACAAAAAACTCCATAGGCCAAGGGATTTTATCTCCTAACATTACATATTTCCAAGTAATGGATGTGGTGTAGCATTCCTAGACCCATGTTAGGCGATGCCACATGAAATTTACGAGTTCTGATACCATTTTAATTAGATGATAACGCCAAATCTGACTCAAGTGCCAAATCTAGCAAACAACCTATAGTCCCTCATTCCCCACATGCCTGTCCCACCCCAAAAAATGTCCCCCTTCTCTACTCAACAGTCCTTCAACTACCCCACTTCCCTTTCGAGGATTCAACAACATGCCCGACAGGAAGTCTCAGAGCCTTGTAGTTGCATCTTGTCACCTTGGGAATCAATTCCCCAACAGTTCTCTCACCTGGAGAAAATTATCACGGGCTTGACAACCTGCTTCTTCAATATCCCACGGGCCTAAAAACTTGCCTCTTCAGTCCAATTCCAAATATTTCCATGGTACAGGTACAGGTACAAGTGATGGTAGCATGAAGGTACAATTGACAATAGTAAGGTGTGGTGAGAATGATGATCCAATGATAGGAAATGAACTAAGTCTCCTAAAAATTATGTGCATGTTTCACAACTTGATGCTTGTCATGTTGGGAACTACATGGGTCCCCAACATGGACCCACCACATGGTGATACATTTCTCCCTAAGAAACTTAGGATAAAATGAATTATCCCATACTTTAGACTTTAGGAATATTAATAAAATATTCCTTTTTGGATTAATCCCCCTTAGCTTAGCTCCTTTCCTAGAATCTTAGCCCCTCTTTCCCATTCTAGTGGATTTTATCCCCCCATACTCTTTTACTTGGTTGGTCTGCAACAATGATTTTTTTTCATTAAAAACTGAGTGTGATTACATTTTACAAATATTGGATCACTCGCCTTTTAGCTTCTGGCTCTCTAGCCTAATAACCACATACACACTCTGGCCTCAAAATACATATATACAAAGGCACTTTGAACCCAAAGTATCCTGCCTCACCAACCTATATGTACAATTACATTATATTTACAATTTGGGGTTTAGACTAAGGGTATTACATTCCCCTCCCTCTTATTTATGCATTGTCCTCAGTTCATTATATAGACATTTACAATAAAAAATTTAAAATTATTCAAAAATATGTGGGCATTATGCCCTCATAGCATCCTCGTCCTCCCAAGTTTCATCCTTAGGAATGTACTAGTTCTGTTGGACCTTTACTATCCCTATGTATTGATTTCAGAGATGCTTGATCTTCTGGTCTAATATGAAAACCTGTTGCACTTGAAAGTCGCCTTTTGGCTCCACTTGAATCACATTCCAATTAATGAAATGATTAATATCAGGTACACACTTTTTAAACAAAGATACATGGAATACATTATACATACACATGGATGTAGGTAGTGCAAGCATGTATGTAACAAGACCAATCCTCTCTAGGATTTCAAACGACCCACAATAACATGCTGCCAACTTTGAAAAATTTCCCAACTTCAGGGAACCTCTCTTGGAATTTACTTTTAAGATCACATGGTCACCCAATTTACACACTCTCTGAGTTCTTCCTTTATCAACATAAATTTTTGGCATGTCTTGGGAAGCCTTTAGATTTTGTTTTATTTTCACCATCTACTCTTCCATTTCCCTGAGTAATTCTGGCCCAACCACTTCTCTGTCTATTGGGTTGTCCCAACTCACTGGTGTGTTGCACTTTCTTCCATAAAGTGCCTCAAATGGGATCATCTTTAGAGATTCTTGATACCCATTGTTGTTAGGAAACTCAACCAAATGCAAATAATCCTCCCATTTTATGGTTTATCCATCATGTACATCCTTAGCATGTCCTCAATCACTTGGTTGACCCTCTTTGTTTTCCCATCTGACTTTGGATGATATGTTGTTCTAAAGTTCAAATTTGTTCCAAATCCTTTGAATAATCCTTTCCAAAATTTTGATGTAAATTTGGGATCTTCATCTGATACAATTGTCATAGGCACACCATGTAGCCTAGCAATTTCTCTCATATAAATATCAACAATGCTAGTTGCCTTGTGAGTGAGCTTCACTAGAATAAAGTGGGAAACTTTAGTAATTTTATCCACCATTACCATGATATAATCATGTTTCTTGTTTGTTTTGGGCAGTTTAGTGATGAAATCCATTGTTACAACTTCTGATTTCCACTCAGGAATGGGTAATGGCTATAGAAAACTAGCCAGGTGTCTGTGCTCAACTTTTACCTTTTGGCATTCCAAACACCTAGCAATAAAATCAACCACTTCTGTCTTCATACATGGCCAATAATATTGGCTCTTGACAGTTGCAATAGTTTTTTGGTAACCTGGGTGCCTAGCATAAGGCACATTGTTCATTTCTTTTAAGATCAAAGTTTTCAATTCCTAAGAATTTGGCACATAAATCCTTCCCTTGTACATGCAAATTTCATCCTTTTCCATCTTATAGTCTTTCATTGTCTGCTGCAAATTACCTTGTTTAATTTTTTCATTTATTTCCATGTACTGTTGGTTTGATTTTGCAGCCTCTAAAATTCTTCCTTTCAACTCTGATTTGTACATGCTAATGGCTATAGCATGCATCTCATGCACCCTCCTACTAAGTGCATCAACCACTCTGGTCTCTTTACCTTTGATACTCCTTATATCAAAGTCATATTCACTGAGGAATTCCAACCATCTGCTTTGCATGGAGTTTAAAGTTTTTTTTTCTAAATAAATATTTCAGACCACTATGGTCTGTCCGCACCTCAAATAGTTTTCCCATGAGGTAGTGCCTCCACATATTCAAGGCATGCACTATTACTGCTAATTCCAAATCATGAGTAGGATAGGGCCTTTCATTCTCTTTTAATTTCCTTGATTCTTAACATACCATATGCCCATTCTAACTAAGGACTCCCCCATGCCCTTCTTTACAAGCATCTCTACATACAATGAAGTCTTCATTTGGATCAATGATCCTTAATATTGGAGAAATTTTCAATAAATACTTCAAGTGTTGGAAGCTTCTTTCACAATCAACAATCCATTCAAATCTCACACCCTTCTTTTGTAAAGATGTGATTTGGTGTGAAATCTTGGAGAAGCCTTCAATAAACCTTCTATAATACCCTGCAAGTCCCATGAAATATATCACCTTTGAGACATTCCTTGGTGTAGGCCATCCTTCAATGGATTTTAACTTCTCCAGGTCCACAACTATCCCTTCCTCTAAAATAATATGCACCAAGTAATGTATCTTCGTTTGGTAGAATTGACACTTGCTCAAGTTTGCATATATTTGATGTTATCTCAATACTTGTAGCACCATCCTCAAGTGTTGCTCATGCTCTTCTTCATATTTTGAATAAATAAGTATGTCATCCAAAAATACAATGAAAAACTTATCCAAGTATTCTTTAAAAATACCATTTGTTAAACACATGAAGACATCTGGTGCATTTGACAACCCAAATGGCACGACAATGAACTCATAATGGCCATAATTTGTTCTGAAGGTTGTCTTGTTGATGTCTTCTTCTTTAATTCTCACCTGATGATAACCTGACCTGAGGTGAATATTAGATAATATATTTTCATCCTTTAGTGGATCAAAGAGGTCATCTATCCTTGGAAACTGATATATTTTCTTCAAAGTCACCTTATTCAGGTGCCTAAAGTCAATGCAAAGTCTCAGGGTTCCATCCTTTTTCTTCACAAATAATACTAGGGCGCCCGAAGGTGACACACTTTGGTGTATATATCCCTTCTTCAGAAGCTCTTCAATTGCATTTGCAACTCTTTCAACTATGTTGTACTCATCCTATAAGGAGTCTTGGATACTGGGGTTGCTCCAGGCATTAGGTTGATAGAGAAATCAATATCTCTCTTGGGTGGAAACCCCAATATTTATCTAAATATATCTTAAAACTATTTTAGGACTGCATCGTCTTCAATATTTGGTGCCAATTAATATTTTTGGCCGTGAATTGTACATGCTCCTTCTATGCCCTAATAAACATTTTTGTGTGCTCAAATTTTTATTTTGACTCCATGGTTGTTTTTTATGGCTCAAGATATTTCCATAGACTACTCATGTGCCTCAATCCGATTCTGGAGCAAGAATTTATGGCCCTCGGAAGTTAACTGGGTCTTAAAATTTACCTTCCATTGTTTGGCCTATAACTCCCTCATACTAACTCCATTTGACGAATGGTTTACACCGTCAGAAATATCTCTTTGAGATTTACTATTTTAGCTACTAATATTACATGTGGTGCCTATGAAACTTACTATATCAAAACTTATATGTCCAAAGAACACTGTTTAGGACCTAAAAAGGGCCATGCAAAAACATGACCTGGAAAACACCGAAAATTTCTAATAATTTTCATTAATTTTTGATAATTTTAGCCTCCTTATGCTGACTGGGATGCTAACGTGGCATGTGATTCTACCTGGTACCCTTGGAATGATGTCATGTCATCTCCTAACCACTATGGACCTGCCCTATCGACCTCTTACCTCCTTCTTCCTTCTCCTTATCTCTTTCCCTTCATCGGCATAAACCTATTAGTTTTCGGGC
Source organism: Picea engelmannii (assembly GCA_009831015.1). NCBI lineage: Eukaryota > Viridiplantae > Streptophyta > Pinopsida > Pinales > Pinaceae > Picea > Picea engelmannii. The sequence goes on along the minus strand of ML794330.1, from coordinate 109,644 downwards.
CCCATATGTCCTTGGATGCCATGTGGCCCCATATGTCCTTGGATGCCATGTGGTGCCTTTGTATTGGGTTGTGTAGATAGGAGGGTCCCTTTCCGCACCCACATACCTCAGTGCACACATTTTCATTCCGTTACAATCCAACAATCGACTATTGTAGGGCATTGACGATGGTCGACAATCCACCTCACA
>ML794330.1:59501-109449 GCA_009831015.1 Picea engelmannii | reverse complement strand
CATAGTGGTAAGGGGGAGAAACACAAAACCACGGTTCATACCATGGTGACATGTCACACATATGTGCATTACGACCCCCTGCCTTGGGTTATCCTAACCCTACATGACCCCCCTGCAATAAGGTTTTATGGGTCTGACTCACGGTTCTGCCAGGAAGGTAGAATCTACCACTCTAGCTCCACATTGAAAACCACCTCTGCCATTTCTACTACCATGGCTCTGCCACTGTGTCAGTACATGTTACCTCTCTACCATGTTAGATGACATGTGGCTCCCACATCATGCTGACATCAGCATACAAAAAAATTCACAAAATTTTCCAATTTTGCTTATTTTTAAAATTTTCCAAAAACACCTAATTTCAAAACTCTTCCCGGGACCACCATTGAAGCGATGCAATTAAGCTTATAATGGCCAATTTTCGGCCCTGTATCAATCCTTTTGACCCCAACACCTAAAATTTGACTTGTGCATGTCGAATTCCTCATGAAATAAATTGTAAAATTTGGAGCTTTTTCCCAATTTCTCCCCAAAATCACCATGGTTCTCTGCAATTAGTATGAAATACGACCGATTGCAGGCCCAAATTATCCCAATTAAAGATTCAATTTGGAGATTGATAGTTCCTAGGTTTGATTCTTGTAAATTTCCCGTGGAATTTCTAAATTTGACTACAGTAATTTAATCAAACAAGTTGCAAACATACTCATACATTCTTCTCTGAATAATATTTGCAATGACTATCTCATTCCTCATTACAAGTTCTGAGATAAAAGTTACAACCTTCTAAATTTTGTAATTTTTACTCATTTGTGACTTGTTCCACCGAGGCAATTTATTTATTCATTTTTTATTTTTTTTGAGAGACCATTTTATGCTAGTTGTAGAAGAACATATGTCATGAACTAGATTTTTTTTTATATCAGGTGCATATAAAATTTATGATTGGGAATACACATAATCTTTCATATTTGGAATTTGATGCTCCAATCAAATTCGATATAAATATGAAATTTACAACTTTGCACTTTTTCCTTTCCTCCAAACTTATAATTTTTAGCCAAAATTGGCTATCTCCCAAACAAAACAAAATGGGAAAAATTGCCTAAAAAATAAGTTGTTCATATTGATGAGTAGGTAAACTATAGACTAAACACAATTTTCTAGATTGGTGATCTAGGGCACCTTTTCCTCCGAATATTTCAAAAACCCCCAAAATATGCCCAAAAATATTGGATTTTCCCCTGTTTGAGCATCCCCACATCAAAGCCTTTTGAAGTTTTCCAAGAGCCAAAATGGGTATCTTCATGTATGCATTTTGGGCTCCCTATAAAATTTCACCTTCATCTAGGCCCTAGTTAACGAGCATGACCCATATATTTAAGTATAATCAGCGAGTGTACCTTAATGGAATTCTTGTAGCCCTTGTCACTAAGGACACACCTAAAATTTCATCTGATTTTGATTTGAAATGCTACTCTTATGGACAAAAGAAGTTTTTGGATGCATATTATTTTTGTAAATTGTCTTTTTTTGCTGATGTGGAAATCTGAATGAAATGGCATGCCATGTGGTTGATGACGTCCATGTGTCATCCCCCTTCCCCTTCATTGACGATCGACTTATTTCTTTTCATTGGCGATCGACAATTTCCTTTGCATCACCAAATTCCTTAGTTTGTAGAATTTTTCCGAACTCTAATCACTCCATCGATGATCAACAATTTTCTTCCATCGATAATTTTTAGAAAGGATACTTCATAAGATTCCATTGAACCCCAATCCATTGACGATCGACAATTTCCTTTATAAACTATTTTCAAAATGGGCTACTTCATAATATTTCTCTGAACCTCGATCTTTCCATCAATGATCAGAGATTTCCTTCATCGGCGATTTTCAAGAGGGATACTTCATAAGATTTCACCAAACCTCGATCACTCCATCGACTATCGATGATTTCCTTCATCGACAATTTAAAAAAAGGGATACTTCATAAGATTTTATTCAATCCCGATCGCTCCATTGACGATCAACGATTTCCTTCATCAATGATTTTAAAAAAGGGCTACTTTGTATAGTTTCACTGAATCCTAATCGCTTCATCAATGATTGGAGAAATTCCTTTCACATTGTTGAGCTCATTTAACTTAGAAATTTTTGTTCAAATCCATGATGGTTTTGGACCATTAATCTTAAGATAAAACGAGATCTTAGCTATCGATTCTCCAACCTTTGCCAAACTTCATTAATCTTGTAAATGAATCTCAACCATTAATCTACTTTTTCAAACCCTGAAGATGAATATCGACTGTCGATCTTTGATTGGTAATTTTATTCCACCTTTCTCCATCGACAATCAATGATTTCTTCTAAGTTTTTGTTCGAACTTCGCCCAAACTCACTGAACTATGAAAACTTAGAAGTTTTTGTCCAATATAGGATGAATTTGGGTCATCGATCTCAAAATAAAAAGTAATCTCGAGCATTGATTAATCAAAATCTATTATATGACCCGTGCCTTTTTCCACCATGGACCTTGTTAGTTCATGTCATTGGTACAATCCACATCATCATATGGATGGAATTTTCAAAAATTCCAAAAATTATAACAATTTTGTTTGAAAGTTAATCATTTTTTCTAAAGTTTTCTTCGATGGACTACAAAAATTTTGACCGATCGAGAAACGAATCTCAATCATTGATCGTCACATCAAATGTGATCTGGGCCATCGATATTACTAACTCCTCGGTTTCCTTTAAAAAATAAAATTCAACATTCCATGTCAAATTTAACTCTGCAACTTGCAGATCGATGCCATCTATAATATCCTCAACCATTCTGAATGCAAATTTGAATTGAATTTGCTCAGAAATTTGGGATTTTCACTTCGGGTTCACAAATTTCTCCAAATCCGTCATAAATGAAAACTATACAACAACAAATTTAGCAAATTCACACTGGTCCTTGGCCCATACATGTCTAATGTTGAATCAAAAGCTTTGATACCACTTTGTAGTGTTCCCCACTACTAAACCCATAAATTTTTTGTTTTTGTATACCAATTAAATCAAATGCAACAACAAGATAAATATGTATGTGGCTAGCATAAATATCTACAACCATGCATGCAATTCCATTTAAATTCACATATCAACAAACTTATTTATGTACAACATGTTAAAACATCTATGTATCTAACAACATTCTTAAAACATAAATGCAACAAATTAGCATTCACACAACAACATATACATGCTTAAAAACTCAAAGTAAACACACAACAATCAAAACCCATAATAAAAAAAATGAGATAGAGATAAATAGATTCTTTTTAACTGAACACACAACCAACTGTAGGGGATAGATATTCCACCTAACAATAGATTTGTTGCTCCAAATATCAACAACAAATCACCCCTGAGTTGGGGTTACAAATCCACAAGAAAGGGTGTCTCTACACTATCCACTCACAACCCAAGTTTTACCCACACAAACTAATGTTTCCTACAACTATCCCAATCCTCCATCTCTCTTCCCATGAGCTTTCACAACCCAAGGAATGGGTGTTATGATATTTAGACACTTATGAGTTAGTTAATATAAACTTGATCTAATGTGTCAATAGGTAAAACTGTATTTCTTAGTGTGTTTCTTTATTATGCATTAGTACTATGCATTTGTAGTTAGGTAATCTGATGGTCACGATATGTTCCCGACATAGAGTGATATGATGATTCATATTATCCTCGGTCTTAATGACTATATTCATCCATGGATTAACACATTATTGGTCCATGATATCTATTTAAAGAGCATGGATGGTCATTTGTAAATGATCAATTTTGATAAATTATCTTGTAAATATCTTCGTAATCTTTTTCTTTTGCATTAATAAATTTCTCCAAGTGGCCACGTTGGTTGGGGCTGTGGATGTTTCCCCTTTAGTGTGTTGATATCAAAACATTTGTGTGTTGATATTTAATATTTTTGTGTGAGTGGTTACTTAAGGTGTTCATCATTTGTTGGAATACCCGTGTTATTTAACATGGTATGAGAGCACATTTGAAGACCCGCTCCCGTTGTAGATCAAGATCGTGAAGCCATGTTTCCACATCTATGGCATCTTCCATTTTTGTACACTTCTACGATAATAAGGCTATTTCATTACGTCCGGAGCACTCATTTCAGTAAGGAATGATTTTTTTTTCACTCGAAAAGGTTTATGTTTTCCCAAGATACGACCATTTCAGTAAGATCCGAAGGTATAAATCCTGAATACACCCTTTTTAATTTTTTGCAGAGATAATATTTAAGTTTCATTTAATTTTTCTATTTTTTAGTTCCGGGTTGCTTCTCTTTTATATCTACATATGTTATTTTCCTTGTTCCCTCTGCGATATTGGAAAATTAGAAACAAAGTGGAAAGGGTTTTCCTGTCCGTGTATGCTATTTTTTGTCTGCTGTGTGCGATTTTGGTAAATTAGAAACAAAGGGAATTTTTCATTTTCCGAGTAAGCTAACCGATATCTAACCCTTGTTTCCATCGAGAAACAATTTTGTTTTCTTGTGTGAAAATATTTTTTTCTGAGCACAGTCTCCAAATCCGTCTTCAACAACAACAACAACACCAACAATCCTCCTTCTAAACTATATAATATGTTTTACACTAGCTCACTTGGTTAAAATTTGCTTTATTAATTAAGAGGTCTTGACTTCAAGTCTCTTTTTTGTTACTTTTTTTGAAAAGGTTCATGCATCCATTGTAAATGTATTTCACTTAAATTATAAAAGTGAATCACTATAAGTAGCTTTAATATTTTATTTTAAGTTATTTATTTTGCATGTAACTTTCATTTTTAAAGTAACTTCATTGTAAAAGTGATCCCCACTTATTCTATAAAAGTGGGTCACTTCATAAGCAACTTATTTGTAAAAGTGAGGTTATTAGGAGGGGTATCACCACATGGACCAATTTCTACTTGCCACATGGCTCTTTGGTTACCGTTTTTGCCTTTTTCAAAAGGGTATAACATTCACATCTGAAGTTTGTTTTCAGTGCTTTTTTTTTAAACAACCTATTTTGTTTAGATCTTTCCATCCAGACCATCGATTTCATCTTTATTTTTTAATATTTTGATTTGGCATCTCCTAATGATCCCATATGGAGGATGTATTAAGAAGTAAAGGATTGTACCAGATTACCTTGGGGGAAAAAATAGAACCCACTGATGATGAAAAAAAAGTCAAATGGGTAAATAAGAATGACAAAGCATGTGGACTTATCAAAATATTAGTCTCTCATGATTTAAGGTTTCACCTTCAAGGAAATGATGACCCTGATGATGCTTGGAAAAAGATTGAAGCTCTGTTTGGTAGACACAATATTATTTGAGCCCACTAGTTGGAGAATCAATTAATGACTTTAAGTCAAATGATTTTCCTTTCATTGAATATTACTTATCTAAGTCAAAAACACTTAGAATCTTATGTATAGCATGAAAAATAGATATGTTGGAAGATCGATGCATATATGTCATTATTTATAATCTTGGTAGTGCATATTCTATTTTTGTATCTACCTTTTATGCCATTAGAGAAGCTCTAGGGACTGCTTCTAAAAAACCCTCTCTTGATTCCTTTTGTGATGCTCTGATTCGAGAGCAAGATAAGATTCTACAACTTGGATTGATTAGCACTGTAGGTACCTCCAAGAATCCCAAGAAGAAACATCCTCACCACAACAATAAGAAAAATAAGGGTCCCAAACCTTTTCATCCAGATTCTGCTCCTAATGGTGACAAAGGAGAAAAATAAAAAAGTAAGAAGACTGACAAACATTGCAACTTTCATGGGAAAGATGGTCACGGTGAGTCCAAATGTTTTAAGAAAACAACAACTTTAGAAACAACGATTAAGAAGAACAACATCAATATTGATTCTTATTCTTCTTCTTCTCATGGACATGCACTTTTTGTTTATGGTTTCTCCTTCAATGCAATTTCTACTTCTTCTTCTGATGAGTGGCTTATTGATTCTGGAGAATCTTATCATATGGCTAAGGACAAAGCCATATTTTCTGCTCTAACTGAATGTAACACCAAGAAACTATTTTTTTTTTATGATAAATCTCATAGCGTTGTAGGGTTTGCAACAATTTAGGTAGATAATGGTGATTTCAATGATGTATTATGTGTTCCAAGTCTTTCCCGCAACCTTATGTCAGTATATCAAATCAATCATTCAGGGAAGGTAAAACATAGAGTTTTCCCCTCAGCAAGTTACAATCAAGGATATAAAATATCCTAAGCATGTTCACGCAACTAGAATTGTTGATTATATTACTAGGTTGTACAACTTTGAAAACTTTGGGTCATCATATTTTCCATCATTTTTTGTTGCTCATAACGATGACTTGAACAAACTTTGGCATGAGCGGTTTGGTCATATAAAATTCACTCATTGCAACAACTACGTAATCAATAGACGGTGAATGGTCTTCCTCTTGTTTCTTGTAGAGATGGTGTTTGTGCCGGTTGTGTTCTCGAAAAATATCATTAGGACATTTTTGACAAATGTGCCTCTTGGCATGCGTCGACCACTTTGCTTCTTGTTCATAGTGACTTATCTGGTCCACTTTCTTCTCCTTATTTTTTTGGGTGCAAGTATTTTTTAACTTTCATCGATGAATTTTCCAGATGTACTTGGGTTTACTTCTTAAAAATTAAAAGAAAAGTTTTTGACAAGTTCTTGGCCTACAAGGCCCTTGTAGAAAAGAAATATGGACATCAAATTCAAAGGTTAAGAAAAAATAATGGAGGAGAATATGTGAACACTAAATTTACAAGTTGTTGCACTGTACATGGAATCCAAATGCAACACATTGTTCCCTATACACCACAAAAAAATGATGTTATTGAGAAAAAGATCCACACATTAAAATAAATGATTAATTGTATGATCCAATCTAAGGGATTATGTCTAAAGTATTGGGTGGAAGCCATTAATTGTGCAAACTACATAGTAAATCACACTCCCACAAAGGCTCTAACAATATATCACCGAAATAAGAATGGAATAAAATTAAGCTATATGTATGTGGCTTCGATAGATCCTTTCAGAGTTTGGATTCCAACAAAAACATCTAACCAACCTCTGGTGCAACAATTAAAGTGCCATCAAGTTTTCCAAAGATCAGTTTTAGCATCAACGCAATAAACACATCGATATACACATGCACTTCATTAGAAATATCACTCATGATTGAGTTATTGAAGTGCTCTTCTTACAAAAGATCAAGTTGCATAAATTTTCACAAAGTCTCTTACATAAGCGAATTTGTCCAAACTTCAATATTTGTTAGGAGTTTAGGAAGTTTTCATTAAGGGGGGATAGTATCTAATGCCTCCTTCCTTCTCCTATTGTGTATCCTTTGTAAATCCTTCAATCCTATCCCCAATTTTGTTTAGGGGGGATGTTAGGATATTTAGACACTTAGGAGTTAGTTAAAATCAACTTGGTCTAATGTGTTGTTAGGTGAAAGTTTGTTTCTTAGTGTGTTTCGTTAGTATACCTTAGTATGCATTTGTAGTTAGGTAATACGAAAGTCATGATATGTTCCTGACATAGAGTGAACCGACGATTCATATTCTCCTTGATCTTAATCGTTACATTGATCTATGGTTTAACATTTGATTGGTACATGATCTCTATTTAAAGAGCATGGAGGGTCATTTTCTGATGATCAATTGTGAGAAACTCTCTTGTAAATCTCTCTCTAATAATTTTCTTTTTCATTAATAAATTTCTCCAAGTGGACACTTGGTTGGGGCCATAGATGTTTCCTCATAGGGGTTTTACCATGTCAAAACATCAGTGTGTTGATCTTTGATATGATTTTGTGAGTGATTACTAAAGGTGTTCATCCTCTGTTGGAATACCTATGTTTTCGAACAATGGGAACCCCCTTCACTGCACACAATCCCTCATTCCTTCAAACTTCCCTCAAGGGTTCCAACACAAGTTGGATAGGAATCTCTTTTGCTGGGGACTCTAGGGATGTCAGTTGCAAGGAAAAACTCACATCAACAAGCTCACTCCTATAAGGTAATTTCTCTCACAAAATCTCACTCTACAGACCTAAAAAAATTCTTCTTCATGCATTGCAACCCTAAAAAAACTACCATGCATGCCCACTATGGATGCCTTCAACCTCCAAAACTTTGCACCCCCTTGTTGTCCCTAAAATTGGTTGCAAAAAATATCTACCATACCCATTCAAATTTCCATATTCCCCATGCATGTTTACTCCCACATTACCAAATGTTGAATATACTCAACCCCCATTCTCTCATAACTATGGGATGTGAATTTTCAGACTAACCCTCTTACATTTGTTTAATTATTGGCTTGGGGAACACTCAAACATAAAATATAAGGTTTATACAGAATAATAAAATTCCGAAAGGTGGGTTGGGATTAATACCCATGAATAATTCCCCTCTGGGACCCCCTCTTACACCTTCCCCTCTTGTGTAAACTAATCCTTCGTTACTTCGTCCATGTCCATTAGTATTTGTTAGCACCAGAAGTCACCTCTGGATTGTGGCAGAGGTAAGCCTAATACCCATGATTTTTAATGTCACAATGAATGAATAAGGGTGGTCGAATGGGCACAGACCCAAGAGGATATCACTTTAACTCAGAGTCCCGAACTAGTCAAAACATAAGCAAGTGAGGTCTTGATCTAACTCCAGTCAGGAAGTTGAGTTTAAAATGAGCAGAGGGAAGACTTGGTGAGAAAATGTAAGAGTCTGCTATGGACATCCGATCTTCCAACAACCTAAGGAAGAAAAGCTTCAAGAACAAGATCCTCTTGGACCTGAAGTTTCAGACACTAAGATATGCCTAAACGACATAGTTATAACAACACGATGATCAAACCTACATCACAATGATACTGTAACAAATCGACTTGATCCTCCAATTCTGAGCTACTTAGTGTAAGAGTTAAAAGATAACACATGAAACTGATTAAAACTGGTGAAAATATTGTAGTGATCAAACATACATCACAACAACATAACTACCCTCGACTGGATCCTCCAATTCTGAGTGTTTTAACACAGTTTTTTACAGAGATACAGAAAGAATCTGAATTTCATTAAACAAGAAGTCTCAAATACAGATGCATAACCAGAGAAACCAATGCTTCCTCAAAACTTTACAATACGGGAGCCTAGCTCAACCATCGATGACCCTTACAAAATATCAAAATTGAGTATAAATACTCAGAACTGCTCATGACCCTCAGGGATACGATTGGACCACTGCATTCAAAGATTTGCATTTCCTCCTTCTCCTATCAGACTGAACATGTTTTCCTCTATCAGACATGAAATTATGATAGTATGGACTTTGCAGGAAAACCCATTTATAGAGGAGCTCTGGGCTGTCAGCTAGCCGCCACGACCATCCTTTCTTTCTTTCCATTAATGGGGTGAAATGAGGCTTCAACCAACACCCCCTATTTCCATTAATTGTCTTCATTGGGATCGGGATGAGTTATGACATCCATGAATTCCCCAGGTAGTGCCCTGACTTCTTCAAATCAATCTCGGTGCTTCGAGCCCTGCTTCTCTTCTTCTGCAATCAATACATGTGCTTTCGGCCCTTTGGCGCAGGTCCTTTCCATTGTTCCACACAACCTTGGGCCATGACCCTGCGCTTATCCCCTATAAAATTTAGGGGCTTCGCATTTTGGGAGTTTTCACTCCCCTTGATTTCAAAAATCTCGATGCTCAAAATCGCGAAAACGGCCCGTCTGGATCGACGATCGTATTTTCATTGAACTTGAAAGCCAGGATCATTTGCTTGAATAATATCAGCCGCTTGTTTCTCGACAGGAACCTTCCATTTCTTTATGGCTCTGCTCCCATATGACTGCAGGCTGTGACCCTATACTTAACCAAATAACATTTGGTGACTTCGCATATCGAGAGTTCTCACTCCCCTTGATTCAAAACATCGCGATGCCCGAAATCGCGAAATGGTCATATCCAGATCGATGGTCGGATTTGATCTAAAATTGATGGCCAATATTTCTTCCCTGAAGACCCCACGTCACCAGATCTATGCGACAGGTGCTAATATTCTTCCTGGACCCACACACCATAGGGCCACAGGCTATAACCATGGGCCCAAACTTTGAGCGCTTCACGTGTCAGGAGTTTTCACTGTGCTCCATGCTCGAACCTTCGATATGTGAAATCGTGATTTCACATTATCTACTACCACATGCCCCTCTGCTTTAGATGACCCAGATAAAATTGTCATTGTGGGACCACATACCATCGACACTGCTGGGAAGACTTTTCTTTGGCCCAAATCCTGTGCCATGCGTCCCCTGGAATGGATGGCCCTGATTATTTTGCGATTTCGCATGTCGCGAGTTTTCAGGACTCGCCCTCCTACTTTCTCGACTCATGAAATCGCGAAAAGATGACCCAATGATCCATGTCTCTCCCTTGATCAACAACTCCGATATTTTCACGATTTCGTGTTTTGGGAGTCTCTGATGTGATCGACTCTTGACCTACCGATTCATGAAATCGTGACTATGATGATCGTGTGCCACCTGTCCCTTTGAAATGAACGGCCCAGATATCACGATTTTTGGCCTTGGTCTGATGCTAAACTTTGCACAACTCTACAATCCTGATTGCCCAATGGTTGTCGATCTAATTTATCTTATGAATCCGATGATTGAGACTAAGCCTATGATTGATGGCTTTTCATCGACCGGGTATGTGCGTGCATTTTCATAATCACACCCTGACTTTGGATAAAAATGCATATGGTGGGTTTTTAAATCCCTTTTGTCGCATTTGGTTACCCAATGGCCAACTTCAAAGGAAAAACATCCCCTTTCAAGAATAAGTTCTAACATCATGCTCCATGGGTGATAGAGTCCTCTCTGCGAGGCTCTAAGATCTCCTTTTGCAGTTCCAGTCACCTTCTCTTGGGCTATGGAGTCAAGCTCAAAACACACTGCTGAAAATACAGGTTGAAAGTAAAAACAAAAATAAACACACATGCTCGAAGGAGCTTATTTATGTACAGTCCTAAACTAATAAAAATTTACATAGTGCTAGGTGAAAGAAAACTTCCACCGTATCCAATCAAGTAACTTCCCAAATGGAAGCTCCTTTACTCTATCAGTGATCACTAACAGTTGATGCAACCGCAACAACGGAACGGTTACATACTTTAGATTTCCTCCTAACGCTGAGGTCAGGATAAAGCTGGGTGGCTTCAAAACATGAAGGAAGTACAAATCCATGTACTCCTTCACAGGCTCGTAGGTCAGATGGTGAACTCCCGAAAATTTGTAACAGGTGGCCATCCTTGTTATGCAACTGCTCACACATGGCTGAATCTCTCTAGTAGGTACATGAGGGTGATCAGTCAATACATGCTGACTGATCTTAGGCGATGGATGCTCATTAACAGGTTCTGAACAGGAGATAAAATGCTCCTTCTACTGCTCCTCTGGTTCTTCTGGTTATTCTTCTTGGGTCTCCCAAGGGTCAGATTCATAATCATCATAAACATGACCCATGGGAAAAATCTTCTCTTCATCTTTCTACTTAGTGTCTTTAGCAGGTCTAGGAGGGATGATTTCCTCAAGATAATATTGCTTAATGAACAGAGGATAAGGCCCAACAGTCTGTTCTTGGAAATCCTGCACATCCAGCTCAAAACTTGAATTGTAACTATCATATACAGGTTGGTCACTTCTCTGGTCAGTGAACTGTGATGTGGGGATTTGTTGCTCTTCGTCTAAATAATACTCAAATCTAGGGACAACAGGCCAAAGTGGAACGATCTCTCGATCCTTCTTTTTAGTCCCAAATGTAAACACATCATGGGAAATATCGTGAAGAAAAAGAGAAGAATCCTCCTCCACAATGGCTTGTTCCTTTAAAACCGAGACAACAGGCTTATGAGGGGAAGAAAATAATGTCTCTACCACCATGTAATCTTGAATACTACCCTCATCAGTAGGGCCACCAAGAACAACAACTTCAAGAACTGGAAAATCCTCTGTATTTTCTTCAAAAAGGCGGCAGTCATGATCTACCTTCAACTCTTCTATCTCTGCAGAGAGATGTTCTACTAGCTCTGTCAACTCCCCTAGAGAATCCTCCTATTCATGGTCCTCACCCTCACAGCTTTCATAAGACACAACCACATATTGATCATGGCCTTCATATTCCTCACAACAATTATGACAGATTAACTCAGAGGAATAATGCCTTTGACAGTGCCTACTGAAGGCTGCATGAAACTCTCTCATGGAGGAGATGCTAGCAATGGGTAAAGAATGATTCCATTCATAAGCATCCCCTGATAATGAAAACATGAACATTTTTAATAATACATCCCCGTGATGTATATCCCATTGATGCATGAGTTCATGAAACTCGTGAAGATGTTGAGCAGGGTTTTCCTCCACATGCCCTCTAAATATGGGAAAATAATCACCCCATTCATCTATAGTAGGGACAACAATAGGAAAACCAGGAACAACAGAAAAATTAAAAAGAGCAAACCTCCGAGCCAGGATTTTGTCCATTTTGAACTAGTGGAGTCGCCAAATGATCCTTCAGCCATGGAGTCACCAGGTGAATGATATGAAAAATGAGTGTGTCTGGCCTTCATTCAACATCAAAGGCCAGATATTATCATCATTGTTCCCCATAGGACTTCTCAAGCTGAGAAGGAAGCTGTTGAAAACCTTCTCGAGAAAGCTCCTCCGGGTCAGCTTTCAGGTGTGCTAGAATTAGTCACACTGAAACAGTGGAGTCGCCAGGTGCACAGTTGCAATCTTTGAAGTACTAAGTTCTGATGCACCTTCAGAACTAGTAATCTTTGTCATTCAATCCCAGGGAAAATCTTCAATTTCGTCCCCAACAACGACACCATAAATGTTATCACCAGAAGTCACCTCTGTATTGCGGCAGAGGTAAGCCTAATACCCATCAGTTTTAATGTCACAATGAATGAATAAGGGTGGTCGAATGGGCACAGACCCAAGAAAATATCGCTTTAACTCATAATCCTGGACCAGGCAAAACATAAGCAAGTGAGGTCTTGATCTAACTCCAGTCAGGAAGTTGAGTTTAAAATGAGTAGAGGGAAGACTTGGTGAGAAAATGTAAGGGTTTTCTATGGACATTTGGTCTTCCAGCATCCCAAGGAAGAAAAGCTTCAAGAACAAGATCCTCTTGGACCTGAAGTTTCAGACACTAAGATATGCCTAAACGACACATTTATAACAACACGATGATCAAACCTACATCACAATGCTACTGTAACAACTCGATTGGATCCTGCAATTTCGAGCTACTTAGTGTAAGAGGGAAATGATAACACAGGAAACTGATTAAAACTGGTGAAAATATTGCAGTGATCAAACCTACATCACAACAACATAACTACCCTCGACTGGATCCTCCAATTCTGAGTGTTTTAACACAATTGTTTACAGATATACAGAAATAAGTTGACTTTCATTAAACAATAAGTCTCAAATACAGATTCATAACCAGAGGACCAGTGCTTCCTCAAAATTTTACAATATGAGAACCTAGCTCAACCATCGACGACCCTTACAAAATATCAAAATTGAGTATAAATACTCAGAACTACTCATGGCCCTCAGGGATATGATCAGACCATTGCATTCAAAGATTTTCATTTCCTCCTTCTCCTGTCAGACTACACATGCTTTCCTCTGTTAGACGTGAAATTAAAACAGTATGGACTTTGCAGGAAAACCCATTTATAGAGGAGCTCTGGGTTGTCAGCTAGCCGCCACAACCATCCTTTCTTGCTTTCCATTAATGGGGTGAAACGAGGCTTCAAACACCACCCCCTATTTCCATTAAATTCCTTCATTGGGATCGAGATGAGTTTTGACATCCATGAATTCCCCAGGCGGTGCCCTGACTTCTTCAAATCAATCTCGACACTTCGAGCCCTGCTGCTCTTCTTCTGCAAGCAATACATGTGATTTTGGCCCTTTAGCGCAACTCCTTTCCATCGTTCCACATGACCTCGGGCCATGACCATGTGCTTATCCCCTATAAAATTTTGGGGCTTCGTATTTTGGGAGTTTTCACTCCCCTTGATTTCAAAAATCTTGATGCCCGAAATCCCGAAAACGACCCGTCTAAATCGACTGTCGGATTTTCGTTGAACTTGACGGCCAAGATCATTTGCTCAAACAATCACAGTCGCTCGTTGCTCGACAGGCACCGTCCCTTTATTTATGGCTCTTCTTCCATATGACCATGGTCTGTGACCCTATACTTAACTAAATAACATATCAGGACTTCACATATCGAGAGTTCTCACTCCCCTTGATTCACAACATCGCGATGCCCGAAATCGCGAAATGGTCATATCCAGATCGACGGTCGGATCTGCTCTAAAATTGATGGCCAAGATTGTTTCCTCGAAGAACCCACATCAACATCTCTACGTGACATGTGCTAATCTTCTTGTCGGACCTGCACACCATAGGGCCATGAGCTATGACCATGGGCCCAAACTTTGAGCGCTTTGTGATTTCACGTGTCGGGAGTTTGCATTGTGCTCCATGCTCGAACCTCCGATATGAGAAATCACAATTTCACATTATCTACTACCACGTGCCCCTCTGCTTTAGACAACCCATTTCAAATTGTCATTGTGGGACCACATACCATCGACACTCGTGGGAAGACTTTTCTTTGGCTCGGATCCTATGCCACGCATCCCCTGGAATAGATGGCCCTGATTGTTTCGTGATTTAGCATGTCGCGAGTTTTTAGGACTCGCCCTCCTACTTTCCCAACTCACGAAATCACGAAAATATGACCCAATGGTCCAAATCTCTCCCTTGATCAATGACTGTTATCTTTTCATGATTTTGTGTTTCGGGAGTCTTTGATGTGATCGACTCTCGACCTCTCGATTCGTGAAATTGTGACTATGTTGATCGTGTGCCACATGTCCCTCTGAAATGAACGACCCATATCTGACGATTTTGGGCCTTGGTCTGATGTTAAACTTTGTGCAACTCTATAATCCCAATCTCTCGATGGTCGCCGATCTAATTTGTCTAATGGATCTGACGACTGAGACTGAGCCTGTGCTTGATGTCTTTTCACCGACCAGGTATGTGCGTGCCTTTTCATAATCGCGCCCCGAATTTGGATAAAAATGCATATGGTGGGTTTTTAAACCCATTTTCTCGCATTTGGTTACCCAATGGCCAACTTCAAAGGAAAAAAATCCCCTTGCAAGAATAAGTGGTAACATTATCCATCATTACATTTTATTTATTATCATTATATACAATGTTTACATATTACATATTCGGGCTTTTAGCCATACATCGTAATTTACATTACATATCGCTAATTCGTGGATTAAAAATGGGGATGCTACACAACTTATCATTTTTCTTTCATTTATTTTATTTTATTTTGGCTCTTCACCTCTAGCTATTTTAGATTTATTTTTCTTAGGTTTGCAAATTTATTCACTAGACCTTGCTAGATGACATTTGAAAAGTCAAATCATACGCAGGAAGTGTTTTTTTATATGGATGAGATGAAAATGAAAGGGGAAAATGGAAAAGGTTAAGAAATGGATTACACTATTCAACTTAGAAAATGGGTAGTACTATGTGGCCTAGGACATGACACACCTTCCTAAGGACAATTGTGTCTCCCCATGGTAATGCAAGACAAAATAATAAAGCATTTAATGTTAATAAGAGTTACCAGTTCATACCAATTTGCATCACTTTCACGACAAGGTTAGAAACCATCACACCACTTCTAAGAAAGAAACCAATGCATGCAATCATAGCATGTGAATTGAAGTAAAGTCATAGTGGATTATCATTTGTAAAGAACATATAAAGTGAAGGGCACATGAACTAGTATATCACTATAGAGCTATCAAAATAAATCATGTGTATTTGATGGATTAAGTGGAAGAGTAGGTCTTAATTTGAAGGGATGAGAAGAAAGATATCATCAATGAAACATCACCACACTCAAGAAAGTGTGTCTCTAAAGTTATTTTCCCTCAAGGGAAACATGGGTTAACCCCCATCTACATTGGTTCAATGTTTGGAATGATTGATTCCCATCCATCATTCCCCAATTCGAGTTTTAGAGGTTTTTCAACATCCGAGATAATAAGGGTAAGCATATGAAACTTGTCATTTTGGTGTTGAGGCAAAGGGAACTAGTAATGGTGATTCTCGCTACACTCATTAATTGCTTGAACAAAACTATGGCAGGGTCTCCCCTTTGGGCACTAGGAATATCTATAGCACGATGACTGTGGAGGGTAATAACTACTCAAGGTAAATGGTGTACACCTCATTGATCCATTAGTTACCCAAAATCTAATATGAATTCATCACATCTAACTCCTTTTGTACCTAGATAACAATTCACATGTATAACTTTGCATGTATTAGAGATTTATCAAATGAGGAAAATATCCTAGCATGATTATATTTATTTATCATTGCATTATTTCATTTTTTTTTAGATGAGAAAAAAACATTCCATTTTGATACATTGCCACATAACAAAAAACTCGATAGCCCAAGAGACTTTATCTCCTAACATTACATATTTCCAAGTAATGGATGTGGTGTAGCATCCCTAGACCCATGTTGGGCAATGCCACATGAAATTTTCGAATTCTGATACCATTTTAATTAGATGATAATGCTCTACAAATGCACATATTAATGTAGAATAACAACAAGTATATATATACAACATATACAGGAAAAACATATGAAAATAACCGCATAAATATTAACACAACACATAAATTAACACACAATAGAAACTTATCTTTGGTAAAAAGAACACCTAGTGCATGTTCACCTTCCATTTTCCTCCTAGCCTTAGAAAACACTGCTCATAACTCTTAGCAGTGGGTCACCCCCAAGATGGGGTTATAACTCCACTCAGGTACAAGAATCCTAACCAGGCTAAGGTCTCTTAGACAACAAGAAAATTTGACTCAAGTGCCAAATATAACAAACAACCTATAGTCCCTCATTCCCCACAAGCCTGTCCCACCCCAAAAAATGTCCCCCTTCTCTACTCAACAGTCCTTCGACTACCCCACTTCCCTTCTGAGGCTTCAACAATAGGCCCAATAGGAAGTCTCAAAGCCTTGTAGTTGCATCTTGTCACCTTGGGAATCAATTCCCCAACAATTCTCTCACCTAGAGAAAATTCTCATGGGCTTGACAACTCGCTTCTTCAATATCGCACGGGCCTAAAAACCTGCCTCTTCAGTCCAATTCAAAATATTTCCATGGTACAGGTAGATGTACAAGTGATGGCAGCATGAAGGTACAATTGGCAATAGTAAGGTGTGGTGAGAATAATGATCCAATGATAGGAAATGAACTAAGTCTCCTAAAACTTATGCAGATGTTTCACAACTTGACACTTGTCATGTTGGGAACTACATGGGTCCCCCACATGGACCCACCACATGGTGATACATTTCTCCCTTAGAGACTCAGGATAAAATGAATTATCACATACTTTAGACTTTAGGAATATTAATAAAATATTCCTTTTTGCATTAATCCCCCTTAGCTTAGCCCCTTTCCTAGACTCTTAGCCCCTCTTTCCCATTCTAGTGGAGTTTATCCCCCCATACTCTTTTACTTGGTTGGTCTGCAACAATGATTTGTTTTCATTAAAAACTTAGTGTGATTACTAGCCTTTTAGCTTTTGGCTCTCTAGCCTAATAACCACATAGACACTCTGGCCTCAAAATACATATATACAAAGGCACTCTAACCCCAAAGTATCCTGCCTCACCAACCTATATGTACAATTACATTATATTTACAATTGGGGTTTAGCTGAAGGGTATTACATTCCCATCCCTCTTATTTATGCATTGTCCTCAGTGCATTATATGGACATTTGCAATAAAAAATTTAAAAGTATTCAAAAATATGTGGGCATTTTGCCTGCATAGCATCCTCGTGCTCCCAATTTTCATCCTTAGGAATGTACTGGATCTATTGGACCTTTACTATCCATATGGATTGATTCCATATATGCTTGATCTTCTGGTCTAATATGCAAACATGTTGCACTTGAAAGTCACCTTTTGGCTCCACCTGAATCACATTCCAATTAATGAAATGATTAATATCAGGTACACACTTTTTAAACAAAGATACATGGAATACATTATGAATACACATGGATGCAGGTAGTGCAAGCATGTATGTAACAAGACAAATCCTCTCTAGGATTTCAAACGACCCACAATAACATGTTGCCAACTTTGAAAATTTTCCCAACTTCAGGGAACTTTTCTTGGCCTTTACTTTTAAGAACACATGGTCACCCAATTTAAACTCTCTTCGAGTTCTGCCTTTATCAACAAAAATTTTTGGCCTATCTTGGGCAGCCTTTAGATTCTTTTTTATTTTCACCATCTACTCTTCCATTTCCTTGAGTAATTTTGGCCCAGCCACTTATCTGTCTGTTGGGTTATCCCATCTCACTGGTGTGTTGCACTTTCTTCCATAAGGTGTGTCAAATGGGCTCATCTTTAGATATGCTTGATACCCATTTTTGTAAGGAAACTCAACCAAATGAAAATAATCCTCCCATTTTTATGGTTTATCCATCATGTACATCCTCAGCATGTCCTTGATCACTTGGTTTACCCTCTTTGTTTTCTCATTTGAATCTGGATGAGAGGTTATTATAAAGTTCATATTTGTTCCAAATCCTTTGAATAATCCTTTCCAAAAATTTCATGTAAATTTGGGATCTCCATTAGATACAGTTGTCTTAGGCACACCATGTAGCCTAGCAATTTCTCTCATATAAATATCAACAATGCTAGTTGCCTTGTGAGTGAGATTCACTGGAATAAAGTGGGAAAATTTAGTAAGTTTATCCACCATTACCATGACATAATCATGTTTCTTGTTTGTTTTGGGCAGTTTAGTGATGAAATCCATTTTTACAACTTCCCATTTCCACTCAGGAATGGGTAATGGCTATAGAAAACTAGCAGGATGTTTGTGCTCAACTTTTACCTTTTGGCATTCCAAACACATGGCAATAAAATCGACCACTTCTTTCTTCATACCCGGCCAATAATATTGGCTCTTGACAACTGCAATAGTTTTTTGGTAACCTGGGTGCCTAGCATAAGGCACATTGTTCATTTCTTTTAATATCAAAATTTTCAATTCTTGAGAATTTGGCACATAAATTCTTCCCTTGTACATGTGAATTTCATCCTTTTCCAGCTTATAGTCTTTCATTTTCTGCTACAAATTACCTTGTTGAATTTTTTCCTTTATTTACATGTACTGTTGGTTTGATTTTGCAGCCTCTAAAATTCTTCCTTTCAAATCTGATTTGTACATGCTAATGGCTATATCATGCATATCATGCACCCTCCTATTGAGTGCATCGACCACCATGGTGTATTTAACTTTGATATTCCTTATATCATAGTCATATTCACTGAGGAATTCCAACCATTTGCTTTGCCTGGAGTTTCAAGTTTTCTGTCTAAATAAATATTTCAAACCACTATGGTCTGTCCGCACCTCAAATATTTTTCCCATGAGGTAGTGCGTCCACATATTCAAGGCATGCACTATGACTTCTAATTCCAAATCACGAGTAGCATAGGGCCTTTCATTCTCTTTTAATTTCCTTGATTCTTAACATACCACATGCCCATTCTGACTAAGGATGCCCCTATGACCTTATTTACAAGCATCTCTGCATACAATGAAGTCTTCATTTGGATCAATTTTCAATAAATACTTCAAGTGTTGGAAGCTTCTTTCACAATCAACAATCCATTCAAATCTCACACTCTTCTTTTGCAAAGATGTGAGTGGCTATGAAATCTTGGAGAAGCCTTCAATAAACCTTCTATAATACCCTACAAGTCCCATGAAATATATCACCTTTGCAACATTCCTTGGTGTTGGCCATCCTTCAATGGATTTTATCTTCTCCAGGTCCACAACTATCCCTTCCTCTAAAATAATATTCCCCAAGTAATGTATCTTCTTTTGGTAGAATGAACACTTTCTCATGTTTGCATATAGTTGATGTTCTCTCAATACTTGTAGCACCATCCTCAAGTGTTGATCATGCTCTTCTTCAGATTTTGAATAAATAAGTATGTCATCCAAAAATACAATGAAAAACTTGTCCAAGTATTCTCTAAAAATACCATTCGTTAAACACATGAAGACATCTGGTGCACTTGACAACCCAAATGGCACCACAATGAACTCATAATGGCCATACTTCGTTCTGAAGGTTGTCTTGTTGATGTCTTCTTCTTTAATTCTCACCTAATGATAACCTGACCTAAGGTCAATATTAGAGAATATATCTGCATCCTTTAGCTGATTAAAGAGGTCATTTATCCTTGGAAACTGGTACATTTTTTTCACAGTCACCTTATTCAGGTGCCTAAAGTCAATGCTAAGTCTCAGGGTTCCATCCTTTTTCTTCACAAATAATACTGGGGCACCCGAAGGTGGCATACTTAGGTGTATATATCCCTTCCTAAGAATCTCTTCAAGTTGCATTTGCAACTCTTTCAACTCTGGTGTACTTATCCTATAAGGAGTCTTGGATACTGGGGTTGCTCCAAGAATAAGGTTGATAGAGAAATCAATATCTCTCTTGGGTGGAAACCCCAATATTTATTTAAATACATCTTAAAACTATTTTAGGACTGCATAGTCTTCAATATTTGGTGCTTTATCCTTTGGTGTCTCTTCCATATGTGCTGCAAATAATTGGTATCCTTTCCTGAAGCTTTTCTTTGTCTGCAAATCTAAAACTTCTCTAATATTTACAACTCTTGGAATACCCTGTACTAATTTCAAGTTTCATTTATCCAAGTAGGTAAAAGCCTTATTTTAGTAGTCTAGGACAACATGATGCGTTTCCAACCAATCCATACCAATTAGGAAATCATATGAGCCAAAAGGTATGATATTCAAATCTACCCTTGTGTTTAGTCCATTCTTGTCCATTGGGCATGCCTTAACCACCTTGTTAATTTTCCTTTTTTCTCCTGTAGCTAGTTGCGCCAACCAAGGTTTCCCAAGCTTTATTTTTGGCAATTGAAATATTTCCACCATATTAGGATCTAGATAACTATGACTAGCTCTTGAATCATTTAAAATAGCAATGGGTTGAATGTTGATCTTACCTTCCACTTCAATCATATGTGACTGAAACTCAACTTGCTTGTTATCCAGGGCTATGTAGATCCTAGGTACATTTATGCCCATGTCCTCCACTATATTAGCTTTCTGTACATTGTGAACAATCCTCACTTTTTCACCTCTATGAAGACAATTTATGTACATGTGGTCTCCCCACAACCCCAACATTGAATAAGTGGTTGCCTTGGTATTTGCCCCACTAATTCTATCATTATGGGATATTTACAAGCTGGATGTCCCTAAGTATTATTGTTGAAAAATGGTGGTTGGTTCCCTTCTTCCTCTGCTCCATCCTTCTTTTCTTCCCTTCTTCCTAAGCCTTTTGGAAATTTGGTCTTCCTCTATGCTGATCATAGAGGCATTTATCTCTCCTTATGGTTTCCTCTAGTGTCTTGGGATCATCATACTGTATCTTATCAGTGATAAATGATGGCATCCCACTCAAGTACCTATGAATATTAACATGTTCGTACTTGATGAAAGAAACATATTTCAACAGCTCTAAAAATCTCATTTCATACTCATCTATGGTCATACTCCCAAGTTTGAGTTCAAATAACCCCTTCATTTTCTTATCATATTATCATTTGGTTAAGTATTTCTTTTGAAAATACCTTTTAAATTCTCTCCAAGTAACCTTCTTCTCATCAACGTGTTGCACTTGCACAAATTGGTCCCACCACATTGATGTTTTTCCTTTGAGTTGGTAAATGACAGTTCTTCCTTCTACCTGTGAAGAGTAATTATGTAGCTGAAAATACTTCCTCGTTCCCAACAACCAGGTCTCCACATCCTCATCCTTCTTGTGTTCACCATCAGATGTAGGAGGCTTTATTTTATTCATTTCTCCCTATAGCTTATCCATTCCAAACCTCCTCTTATTATTTTTGACAGGAGATGGACTTGAACTACTATGTTCCCTCCTAATTGAATTTCTTGGAGAGTGATGGTGATGTCTGCCAACACTTCTTGTTCTTCTCCTCTCATCATGAGACTCGTGAATCCTTGATTTGCTTGACTCGGTCTCCTTATCCATATTCTTCTATATTTTGTCCAAGATCTACATCAACTTGATGTTGAATCCTTCTTGCTACTCCTTGGCTTTCATAAGCCTCTCATTATCAACTTTATAACTTTGGAAATTCTTTTTCATGTTTTTTATGGTCTCTATGAAATGCATTCTTTCTTCCTTTCCTTCTCCATGTCCATTTGAATTTGTAACCTCATTACCTATACTTACATACATCCTTTTGATATCATCTTTATGGTTGTAGGTTCTTTGTACATATTCCATGCTTCTGATCTCTGTGTTGAGCCTATTATGTCAAATTTATGTTCTGCAAAATGTGCAAGCAATAATATTTGTTAGACTAAATAATTATGGAATCTATAAATACTAGGCACACTTATATTCCATGATATTATCATAATCCTTTATTTTGATTCCTTGTGAATTTAACAGTCCAATTTAATTTTCTGGGTGAATATTTGGACTCCTCTATCCAATACCTTTCCAATGACTACTTCCTTGCTCATTTCCAAGTCATGAGCAAAAAATTATGGTCATTTTACCATTACCCATTTATTCTTTTTGTTCACTCTTCAATTAGGTGGAACCTTTAGCTATGTCCATAAATCTTTGCACATGCTCCTTTTAAGTTTTGACAAGGGACCAACTGGGCTCCTTCATAATCATATTTTGGAAAATCTGTCCAAGTTTCACCTTCATCTGGGTTCCAAGCTGCTAGATAGAACCTACACACGTTTCATGCCAATTAATATTTTTGGTTGTGAATTGTACATGCTCCTTCTATGCCCTAATATACATTTTTGTGTGCCCAAATTTCTATTTTGACTCCATGGATTTTTTCTATGGCTCAATATATTTCCATAGACTACTCATGTGCCTCAATCCGATTATGGAGCAAGAAGTTATGGTCCTTAGAAGTTAATTGGGTCTTAAAATTTACCTTCCATTGTTTGGCCTATAACTCCCTCATACTAACTCCATTTGACGAATGGTTTACACCGTTAGAAATATCTCTTTGAGATTTACTATTTTAGCTGCAAATATTATATGTGTTGCCTACGACACTTACAGTCTTAAAAATTAGATGTCCAAAGAACATTGTTTAGGGCCTAAAAAAATCCATGAAAAAACATGACCTGGAAAACACCGAAATTTTCTAATAATTTTCATTAATTTTTTATAATTTTAGCCTCCTTATGTTGAATGGGATGCTAACGTGGAATGTGATTCTACCTGGTACCCATGGAAGGATTCCATTTCATCACCTAACCACTGTGGCCCTGCCCTGTCGACCTCTTACCTCCTTCTTGCTTCTCCTTATCTCTTTCCCTTCATCAGCATAAACCTATTATTTTTCGGGCCCCATATGTCCTTGGATGCCATGTGGTGCCTTTGTATTGGGTTGTGGGGATAGGAGATTCCCTTCCTGCACCCACATACCTTGGTGCACACATTTCCATTCCATTCCAATCCAACGGTCAACTATTGTAGGGCACCGACGATGGTCGATAATCCACCTCACATTGCACCATCCCCCCCCCCTTGCCACATTGAATGTTAACACAGTGGGAAGGGGGCACAACAAAAAACCATAGTTAATACCATGGTGACATTTCTCACATATGTGCATTACGACCCCCTACCTTGCGTTATCCTAACCCCACATGACCCCCCCTGTAATAAGGTTCTATGGGTCCGACTCACGGTTCCACCAGGAAGGTAGGATCTACCACTCTAGCTCCACATTGAAAACCACCTATGCCATTTATACTATTGTGGCCCTTCCACTGTGTTAGTACATGCCACCTCTCTACCATGTCAGCTGACACATGGCTCCCACATCATGTTGACATCAGCGTACGAAAAAATCCGCAAATTTTTCCAATTTTGCTTATTTTCAAAATTTTCCAAAAACACCTAATTTCAAAACTCTTCCTGGGACCGCCATTGAAACGATGTAATTAAGCTTCAAATGGCCAATTTTTGGCCCTGTATCAATCCTTTCGATCCCAACACCTGAAATTTGACTTGTGCATGTCGAATTCCTCATGAAATCGATTGTAAAATTTGAGGCTTTTGCCCAATTTCACCCCAAAATCACCATGGTGCTCTGCAAGTATGAAATATGACTGATTGTAGGCCCAAATTCACCCAATTAAAGATTCAATTTGGAGATTGATAGTTCCTAGGTTTGATTCTTGTAAATTTCCCCTGGAATTTCTAAATTTGTCTGCAGTAATTTAATCAAACAAGTTGCAAACATACTCATAAATTAATTCTCTGCAAATTTCCACTTGAACATTCTACTAACTTGACCCATCCAGGATCAGTTTCGAAAATGGATATCTGATACCACATTGTAGCATCCCTAGACCCTTGCTAGGAAATGCCACACAAAATTTCTAAGTTCTGATACCATTTTAATTAGTTGATAATGCTCTGCAAATGAACAAATTAATGCAAAATAAAAACAAGTATATAGATACAACATATACAGGAAAACCCATGAAAATAAACGCATAAATATGAACATAAGACATAAATTAACACACAATAGAAACTTATCTTTGGTAAAAAGAACACCAACTGCGTCCAGACCTTCCATGTTCCTCCAAACCTTAGACTGCACTGCTCATAACTCTCAGTAGTGGGTCACCCCCGAGTTGGGGATAAAACTCCACTTGGGTATAAGAATCCTAACCAGGCTAAGGTCTCTCAGAAAATAGGAAACTATGACTCAGGTGCCAACTCTAGAAAACAACCTACAATCCCTCATTCCCCACATGCTTTTCCCACCCCAAGAAGTGTGCCCCTTCTCTGCTCAACAATCCTTTGACTGCCCCACTTCCCTTCCAGGGCTTCAACAACATGTCGGGCAAGAAGTCTTAGATCCCTATAGCTGCAACTTGACACCTTGGGAATTGATTCCCCAACATTTCTCTCACTTGGAGAGAACGCTCACGGGCCTGGAAATCTGCTTCTTCAATATACCACGAGCTTGACAACCCACCTCTTTAGTCCAGTTCCAAAGATTTCCATGGTACATGTACAAGTACAGGTGATGGAAGCATGAAGGTACGGTTGACAATAGTAATGTGTGGTGAGAATGATGATCCAATGATAGGAAATGAAAGAATTCTCCTTAAAATTATGTGCATGTTTCCCAAATTGACAATTTTCATGTTGGGAACTACATGGGTCCCCCACATGGACCCACCACATGGTGATACATTTCCCCCTTAGAGACTTAGGATAAAATGAATTATCCAGTACTTTAGACTTTAGACATTAGGAATATTAATAAAATATTCCTTTTTGGCTTAAGCCCCCCTTAGCTTAGCCCCTATCCTAGACTCTTAGCCCCCTTTTCCCATTCTAGTGGAGTTTATCCCCCCATACTCTTTTACCTGGTTGGTCTGCAATAGTGATGTGGTTTCTTTAAAAACTAAGTGTGATTACATTTTAGAAATATACGCTCACTATCATTTTAGCTTCTGGTGCTCCAACCTAATAACCACATAGGCACTTTGGCCTCAAAATACATATATACAAAGGCACTCTTGCCCCAAAGTATCTTGGCTCCTATATATACAATTACATTATATTTACAATTGGGGTTCAACCTAGGGGTATTGCATGTGGGGAGGTCTTAGATGCAAAACTTAGGAACCTATTCTTAAGTGGGCTTAGCATATACACTCACATCAAAACAATTGTTCAAGGTTTTCAGATTTGTGACTTAAAAGATATTAGAGTTGAGGGACACATGAGTGAGTGTAATTTTTCCAAAATCCACACTACCCAAAATAAGAGTTTGGAAAAAAATCTTTTGTGTGCTGCAATTTTAACAGTCCCTAAATTGTAAGGCCAAAATCCTTTCCAACTTTAAGGACATGATACTTCCCATATATGGTTAATCTTCATGATCTCACTATGGGTATTTTATGTCAATACATAGATACAAGGTGTCTTTTGTTGACTATGTTTTGGTTTCATGACAAATTCCCTTTTGTGATATTATCCATGCAAGGTCCAAGTTTATGTTGGGGCATATTTTCCTTTAATGCTTAGTTTAGAATGTGATTGATTCCTAATGCCATTTCATAAGATCTAAATAACATCATTTGAAATAATATAACTCTACATGTTGTCATGGAAAACTCACATAACCTATGGATATAAGACCAACACTTAGTGATTATAAGGTTTGGGTAGTGTTGGGGACCTATAATCATAGGTAACTCAATTCTCCGACTGTTGATTTGGCATTGCTCCCGTGATGAAGACATCTGGCTCGGTTGATTCCATTTTCCCCTACATCTGTTTCGCTCGATCCTTCATCACACTACCTGATTCGTTGTCACCTTGTTGCACCCTTCATTCCCTCATCCTTCACTTCTGCTCCTCTTCGTTATCTTCGTCCCTACATTTGCAATAAACCACCTTAGGATAAAAACATTAGGTTAGTACTTATATTAGACTTGTTAATAATAAATAAATTAATTAATAATTAAGTTAGTTGTTAATACTTAGGTTAGTGCTTTATTAATCACACATTAAAAAAAATAGAAATAAAACAATATAAAAATATATAAAATATAATAAAAAACATATATTAATAAAACAAAAAATATCAAATATCAAATAATTAAAAAACATAAATAAAACATATAAAAAATATCAAATATCAAATAATTAAAAAACTTAAATAAAACATATAAAAACATATACGAAAATAAAAACATATATTAAAACATAAATAAATAAATAATAAAAACAACAATAAAATATATAAAACAAACAAAACACATATAACAAAAATAAAACAATAAAACAAAACATAGAACAAAAAATTGAAAATTAAAAAACTAAAACTAAAACTATCCTAAGTTTTCTACCCACTCTCGCATGCATATCGGACCCCCCCCCCTCCCACTTCCCTTGAATACTAAGGGGTCCGATAAGTGGTATTGGGAGGGACACTTGTCACCTCCAGGTGAAATTGGACCCCACCCTCCCAATACCACTTACCACCTCAAGGGGGTCCGACATACCGCTTACCTCTCCAAAACCGTCCTCCCCCAAAAACTCAAAACCACGATTTTTGCCAGTTTGACCAATTTTTTTCCGGAAAGGATTCCGGGAAAACAAAGACATATTTTCAAAACCCTAGAGATTTTTTTGTTCATCACAGGATGAAGAACAAAAAAATCTTCTAGATTTTTCACAGGTGCTACCAGTTGGGAGAATCAAAGCCATATTTTAGCCTCATTTCCAGTTTTGCGTTTTTCCTGTTTCAGTCCTCATTTTTAGGGAGATTTTTCAGCGATCTAGAGACAAAATTGGAAAAACTGAAGGAAATTTTTTTCAAGCACATGCTCATCTACAATAAACTCCTCTAGATTTTGCACAAGTGTCACTTATAATAAGAAATAGATGTCTGAGTGGACCCCATTTTTGCAGAAATTTGGCTCGTCTTTCATGGCGGACAGTTCAGGATTTTTAGGGATTTTTATTCCTATTTTTGGCCGAGGTGGTTGAATTCGACCTTCTGAGCCTGGGGAGAGTCCTTTACATATATTGTAATAATAAAAATGCACAGTATTGATGATTGAGCTCTGGTTTCATTTCCCACGGGGGATACTTTGTAATTCTCTAGATGATTTTCCAGAAATAAAAGTTGTAGCTGCAGGATTCTTGTGTTAGACTCACTGGTGATGTTTTCCTCTCTGGGTAACTGTATTCTTACTATGTAAATCCATTTGATGTTTTCCCTGATCCAATCATTAAAAGAAATATTAAGAACAAAACTTGTTTCTTGCACTTTGTTTCTGGTCTTTTAATGATCTACATGTTTTCGTCTGAAGTTGAGCATAGGAATTCTTAGTTGCTCCTCTGCTTGATGGATTTTCCCTTCTTTCCCTCTCCTCCAATTTCATTTAATTCAATTTGATCCATCAGTATTTCTATCCTGCCCTATGGAGACAATATTTTACATCTGAGATAGATCCATTTTCAGAAAGGTAGACCCCATGGCCCAATGAAAATTTGAGTTTTCAATATCCCAAACATACCAAATCCATAAAAAAACCTATGATATACATAACTAGCCTAATATAATATTTCAAACAAATCTAAATCAGACATAGAGATCCCTCTCTGAGTCTTGGAGGGCTAGATCCAAGACTCGAAGTGGTTTTGATGTTGCCTCTGTGACTGCCTCCACAACCTTGGGCAAATTACAGAGTGCTAACATAATGGCGACCATAATGGGGAACTTTCTCCAGTAGTGAAATTCAAGTTCCAGATATGATCACTCATGGTGGACAGTGACCAGACACAAGAAAGGCTAAAATCTTTCACCTGGCGACTCGAATCAACTCCAGACGGTGCCAACTCAAAGACTCCATTAGAGGAAGAACATGAAGCATGAACAAGCAGCCTAGAAAGATCAGATACTCAAGCCCAAATTGCATTCAAGACATCTTTGGTTTTATATGTAATTATGTTCTATCTTATTCTAATCCTGATCAAAAGTACATTGCTAAATATTGCATTGACCACGTGCTAATTGATAAGCCTAAAGAGACTAAGCCCCAAATCGTAGATCATGTGCATACTCATACACTTGAAGAAAGCCCAGCGAGACATGAGCCTCGTGCTTTATCTCCTGCCATTGTTGAAATTCCAGTTAGCTACAAGACCCTTGGTTTACCTCCTATACCTGTGAAAATCCCAGACCGATACAAGCCTCAAGATTTTCCTTCTATTCTCCATGACTTCCCTGCCAATTATAGAAAAAACCTTCCTAGGTTTGATGGGGAAAATGTGAATATCACTGCAGAAAAACACATTCAAAATCTTGAGGATTTTCTTGATCTATTTGAGGTGGAATAAGACAATGTATGTATCATGATGTTTGCCCTATCATTTCTAGGTAAAGTTAAAGATTGGTTTAAGAACCTTCCAGCTGCAAGCATCAACATTTTTCGTCAATTTTTGCAAGTTTTCCTAGATCGATGGGTGATCATGAGAAATGTCTTTCTCATCCTAGAAGAATACAACCATTTGAAAAGACATCCAGGGGAGACAGTACCTCAGTTTTCAGCAAGGTTCAATAAGGTATATCATGCAATGCTTGCTGATGTAAGGCCACCCCCAAGATCATCTCACTTGCATTACCCAGATGCCTTCGATCCTGAGATGGCATTCCAATTAAGAGAAAGGAACACTGCAACACTTGAAGAAATAAAAAATATTGCAGTCGATGTGGAAGATGACTTGCTGAACAGAAAGGCAAAGCTAAGGGCAGAAGATAAAGATAGAACAAAAAATGAACGGATGACATCTTCAGAAATGAAACTAGATGTCATGGCCAACACTGTAAAAGAGATGATGCAGGAAGTTAGTATCAGAGGGGAAATTGTTGTTCAAGGCCCTTATGTCCCATTAATGCCAGAAAGTGAAAGGATCAAAGTCCCCAAACACCTTGCAGCCCAGCCTCAACATTTTGATTCACCCAATGATTACTTCATGTACTCAATCCACGACACAATCGAAGATGAAGTTCAAAATCGGAAGATGGAGGAAGATTTTCCTGATATGATATGCATATTCAATGGCATTTCATCCATGGATGATTCACCCAATATTGATTGGTACGATGACAATTATGATCACAATGCATAAAGTCTTGGGGTAAGTGGACATACATTACCCTTATGCTTCTCTTCTTTTAAATTTTTGAAGGAAATTTCTGAACAAGTGATAAATATCGAAGAAGGTAAATCTTTTGATGAGATAGTGAAGGATGTTAGTGTTGAGAAAGAGGCTATTTCAGATCCAGGATTGCAATATCCATGTTTCTCTGATTTTCGACGTTCAGGGGAAAATTCAGAGCCCGAAACAAAATTCAAAACACTGGAATGTAACTTTGTACCATTAGATGATAATTCACTTCAAATTTTGAAGGAGTGAAATGCAGAAAATTTTCAATAAAATGCAAGCTACTTGCCCCTATGTTTTTCCTCACTCCTGAGAAAACATTACAAGCAGATTGTACATAGAAAGGAAGAGGAATGTTCTAATGCATCAGTTGAGGAAAACAGGGGAGATACAAAAGTTTATCTAGAGGTGTAGCCCTTGAGCCTTTTTGAAGGTCAAAACTTAGATAAAATCATGAAGCCTGAAACAGGTGATGAGCTGATCCATTTTGATTCACTGTCTCTGTGCTTTAATTAATTTCAAATTTTGAGAGGGAATCTTGGTCAGATTCTAGTTGAAAGTCACAGTGTAATTCATGAAGTACGAGTAGGGCCAATGGCACCATTATCTAAAGCATTTTATGACCCTATAGATGATATTCTAGATAATGTGTGTTTTCAAAGTATTGTTTCATTTACTCCTAATGAATTAAAAAATTGTTATGATATGAATATGATCAGACAATTTTCCCCATTGTCTGGTTCAGCGGAAATATCAGGTCAAAACCCATCAGATGAAATACAAACACATCTTGAAATGTTTGAAGACTAGAAGACCTCACGAGCAACACAAGGTCAGGAGATGGAATGGATTGATTCCAAATGCCAAGAAACAACTCAAGTCTATTTGGACCCTATAGATATCTATATGGAGAAATGTTTCATGGAAGGGCCACAATACATTTTCAGTAGTTTAATGGTTTTTCAGATTGATCAATTTTCATATAAGGGAGATCAGGATAGAAATCCTTATCACATATCATTACCAGATCTACATCTGAGTTTGGTGAAAATCAGTGAAAGAGCCCAGGTTTTAGATCCAATTTTTTACTGGTTATACTAGATGTCTCATATTGATTAGGATCAAGCATTCTTAGGATTAGAATAGGATGTATGTATATAAATAAGATCATCAGATCAACGTTTTTATCAGATTTACCGTATGCAAATAAGATTGATGGGCAAGTATGTGGTTTATTTTGTTTTCTGTTTTACTTCAAAGACTCAGTCAAGGTCAGAATGGATAATCAGTTGATTTCCAGTCACCAAGGTGCATGACAGATCAAGATACAGGTTGTGGGATCAACCCAATGGATAAAGCATCGATCTGCATGTTCAGAGTTCAGTGGTTCTTGTCACCTCCTAAAAGAGCTATCATCCCCAGGTGGAGCCTATGTTGGGGACCTATAATCATAGGTAACTTGATTCTTCGGCTGCTGATTTGGCATTGCTCCCGTGATGAAGACATCTGGCTCGATTGATTCCATTTTCCCCTCCATCTGTTTTGCCTGATCCTTTATCACACTACCCGATCCTTTGTCACCTTGTTGCGCCCTTCATTCCCCCGTCCTTCACTTCTGCTCCTCTTCGCTATCTTCGTCCCTACATTTGAAATAAACCACCTTAGGATAAAAACATTAGGTTAGTAGTTAGATTAGACTTGTTAATAATAAATTAATTAATAATTAATTAATAATTAAGTCAGGTGTTAATAATTAGGTTAGTGCTTTATTAATCACACATTAAAAACAATTAGAAATAAAACAATATAAAAATATATAAAATATAATACAAAACATATATTAATAAAACAAAAAATATTAAATATCAAATAATTAAAAAACATAAATAAAACATATA
Organism: Picea engelmannii; assembly: GCA_009831015.1. Taxonomy (NCBI): domain Eukaryota; kingdom Viridiplantae; phylum Streptophyta; class Pinopsida; order Pinales; family Pinaceae; genus Picea; species Picea engelmannii. Next base: position 77,453 of record ML794330.1, on the reverse strand, counting down.
CGAAAATAAAACATATATTAAAACATTAATAAATAAATAATAAAAACAACAATAAAATATATAAAACAAACAAAACACATATAACAAAAATAAAACATAATAAAACAAAACATAAAACAAAAAATTAAAAATTAAAAAACTAAAACTAAAACTATCCTAAGTTTTCTACCCACTCTCGCATGCATATTGGACCCCCCTCACGTCCCATCAATACCAAGGAGTCCGATAAGTGGTATTGGGAGGGACACTTGTCACCTCCAGGTGAAATCGGACCCCCCTTCCTAATACCACTTACTACCTCAGGGGGTCCGACATACCCCTTACCTCTCCAAAACCGTCCTCCCCCCAAAACTCAAAACCGCCATTTTTTCCAGTTTGACCAGTTTTGTTCCGGGAAGGATTTCGGGCAAACAGAGACATATTTTCAAAAACCGAGAGAGTTTTTTGTTCAGAACGGGATGAAGGAAAAAAACCTCTTCCATATTTTTCCCAAGTGCTACCAGTTGGGATAATTGAGGCCATATTTCAGCCTCATTTTTTAGTTTTGTGTTTTTCCTGTTTCAGTCCTCATTTTGCGGGAGCTGCTTCGGCGAGTTGGAGACAAAATTGGAGAAACTGAATGAGGTTTTTTTCAAGAACATGATAATATACAATAAAATCCTCCATATTGTTTACATGTGTCATTGATAAGGAGAAACAAATGTCTGAGTGGACCCCTTTTTTGAAGAAATTATGCCCGTCTTTCATGGCGGACAATTAAGGATTTTTAGGGATTTTTATTCCTATTTTAAGCCGAGGTGGTTGAATTCGACCTCCTGGGCCTAGGGAGAGTCCATTACATATATTGTAATAATAAAAATGCACAGGATTGATGATTGAGCTCTGGTTTCATGCCCCACATGGGATACTTTGTAATTCTCAAAATGATTTTCCATAAATAAAAGTTGCAGCTGCAGGATTCTTGTGTTAGACTCACTGGTGATGTTTTTCCTCTCTGGGTAACTGTATTCTTACTATGTAAATCCATTTGATGTTTTCCCTGATCCAATCATTAAAATAAATATTAAGAACAAAACTTGTTTCTTGCACTCTGTTTTTGGTCTTTTAATGATCTGCATGTTTTCGTCTGAAGTTGAGCATATGAATTCTTAGCTTCTCCTCTGCTTGATGGATTTTCCCTTATTTTCCTCTCCTCCACTTTCATTTAATTCAATTTGATCCAACAGTATTTCTATCCTGCCCTGTGGAGACAATCTTTTACATCTGAGATAGATCCATTTTCTGAAAGGTAGACCCCATGGCCCAATGAAAATTCGAGTTTTCAATCTCCCAAACATACCAAATCCATAAAAAAACCCATGATCTGCATAACTATCCTAATATATTATTTCAAACAAATCTAAATTAGATAGAGAGATCCCTCTCTGAGTCTTGGAGGGCTAGATCCAAGACTCGAAGTGGTTTTGATGTTGCCTCTATGACTGCCTCCACAGCCTTGGGCAAATTACAGAGTGCTAACAGGTAGGGTCAATAATGGGAAAAAGGTGCGATTCTACTTGTCTAGAGCAAGGTATATTTTGATCTAAGTCATGTCTTGTTCATGATCTAGATATATAATACAACTCTAAGTATGATGGGAAAAAGGTGTGATTCTCCTTATCTAGAGCAAGGTATATTTTGAGCTAAGCCATGTCTTGTTCATGATCTAGAGATATGATACAAATCTAAGTATGATTTGTGATGAAGGCCATCAAGTTTACAAATGTTTAATGAGGGATTGGCATATGAAATAAATATTTTATAACAAGTGATTTGAATTTTATTTCCATAGTGTCCAAAGTCCACCCCCCCACACACAACTTAACATTCAAAAACGCTTGAACCCTTTTGCATATTAAAGTTGATGCAAATTATTTTAATGGATTTTTAAAGGAGGTATCATATTTGATTGTTATATACAAGGTTAATGGGGTGTAAATAATACAAACACACACACACACACACACACTTCTTGAGCTCACAACACATTTGTTAGATATGGTGCATAGTAAATGGAAAATCATTGGAGTAGGAATAAACATTTAATGTGAATCCTCTAGTCAAACAATCATAGCCCTAGATTGCATCCAATATCTTGCATGTTAATCCTTTCACTCTGATTTCATTCTTCATTATGCTTACATTGACAGTTGGCTAACAAAACTCTCTCTATGAATAACCTATTTCTATTTTGGGACTAGCTCTGTATCCTGTTGTCACATCGAAATTGCAGTTTTCACAATGGTTTTTGAGCATATAGGTGGATTTGGTATTGAAAAAAAATATCGTGGTTAGAGCACAAAGTTGTCATAGTTGGCTTAATTTCTATAAACATAGATAACAATGATACTCTTTTATTGTTGACGCACATTTCACAAATACATTTGTGAAATGAATATTTATCATTTTTTCAACTTTTAAATTTTGGGATGGGATAAACTAGTTGGGTTTACTTTATCTTTGGATTTGAAAGTTCTCTAACAAAAATATCTCTATGAATAATCTATTTCTATTTAGGCATTGGGATGAGGTTGTATCTTGTTGTCACAGGGGAATTGAAATTTTCACAATGGTTTTTGAGCATAATGATGGGTTTGGTATTGGAAAGAAGGTTTGGTATTGGAAAGAATCTTGTGGTTAGAGCATAAAGTTTTCAAGGTTGGATTAGTTGCTATAAATGTAGGTAACAATGACACCCTTTTATTGTTTACGTACACTTCATACTTGTGATTCATCATTTCTTCAACTTTTAAATTTGGGATGGGATAGACTAGCTAGGTTTAATTTACTTTTGGCTTTGATAATGACCCTAGTAGGTACTAGTTTTCCTTTGAAATTTGAGAATGAGCCATACTTCAAGCATGCTCGATTAATTCAAGGTTTGGTTTGGGAATAATTTCTTGCTTGCATGGTTTGTTGATATTTTGATAAGTGATTTCTTATTATTTACCCCGTAAAGAGTGGGGAGATAAAGAAGCTTTGGAATCCTTTCCATGTAATAGAATAGCATGGAAAAATCTCGAAAGGTTTTTCTAAACCAATGGTCAAATTGGGAGTGGGCTTGAATTTTATATTTTTAATAACAACCTCTTTGTTGTTAGTTGTAACAATTTGTTGTAGAATCAACCAATCACCAAAGGTAAGACATTTGTGTTAGCCATTTGTATCAACAACCCTTTCTTTGTTGTTAAGAGAGTAGGAGTGATGATAGAGACAAAGCTATATAACTTATGGTTCCTTGATGCATTGATCTAGCAAAGAGCTTGCTATCCATTGAATTTTGTGGTCTACTTGGACCAACCACAACTAAGGACTTGTGAGTAAAGGCTCTTGGAGCTTAAGTTTTTATTACTTTATAACCCTTATGCTTTTGACCTACTTGAGTCCAACTTACATAGATTATTGACATTAATAGTATAATATTTATAATTTATTTTTGAATTACTTTTCACAAAATTATACTTATTAAAAATATATATTTAGTATCAAATAAAAAAATTGATCATGGGATGGCTAAAATCCATCGATAATTTTTTCTCAACAACATTGATTTCATACAATATCATCTAAATTGAGAAAGTGATTTTCTATACATTGGTAACTAAATGACCAAAGAACACCATTAACATATGTCTTTAGATCCAACTTTTATTAACCCTTGGTCTATGCAACATGATTTTGTACTTGAATTAGGTTAGTATTTTGTCCATGGAATTCAAGGAGACCATGTAAACGCTGATATAACAGTTCTTTGTGACCATCAGGCTTAAAATTTCCATGCTATTTGACATATTAGAGATAAAATTTTCATGTTTTTTTCCAACAAGAAAATTTCCCTTTATATATTTATATAAATAAGTTCGCAATACAGTTATAACATTGATATTCAGGCCCTCGGGCCACTTCCTACTACTCAGAAAATAGACCTTTTTTGGAATAGCCAAAATACAAAAAACTTTGCACATAGTCATATAAGTCCACTGCCAGAGACAAGATATAAACTAAACTGCTTTCCTTAACAATTCCGCTATCACCGATAGCATTCAAACTGAAGTAAAAGAGACCAAGTAGAGTTAAAAAATGTTGATGGTGATAGGAGGCCCTTCTTCACCCTCATTCCAGGTGTTGAACACAAGCTTCCCTTCTGGACTGTTGAGAGCCAATTTTGATAGCGTATCTGCCTCTGTATTTAGTTCCCTATAGACATGTGTGAAGAAAATTTATTTAAAAGATGATTTCATCGAACTTATGTCATCCATCCAACCTATCAAGGAGGCAACTTGCAGCTTACCTCTATCCTTTAGCCAATCTATGATGATTTTTGAGTCTTCAATGACCTGGATCACTTCAAGGTTGTGCCTCTGCACAAGATAAAGGGTCACCCACACACCAATCAGTTCTTATCTCGTATTAGTCCCCTGGTCGCATTTAAAAGTTCACTTGATCACCCTTTGAGCATTGATCTTGATTAATCCACCTGCACCACACCTGTGTGCCCTGGGGAGAGAAGCTCCATCAAACTAACATACAAAACTAGTCAGAAGACATAGAGGCTGAATAATCTGCTTCTTGAATTTTTTAACCTCCACCAGTGGCAATAGAGATTTAACCTTAGCTCTCACCGAGTATATTGATGCTTTGCGTCCTTCGAATGTAACCCGGTTCCTCTCAAACCACAAGATCCGACAAACAATAGATGAGAGCGTTGTGAGGGATGTATCCTTTTTCAACCAACTCTCATAGCTGCAGCTGAGGCAATCTCCTTCCCAAATGGAACACATATTTAGTTATGAGTATATTCGGTTCCATGCATCCCGACTAAAGTGAAAAGAAACAAAAAAATGATTAACAGACTCAGCTTCCTCACGACATAAAAAACAGATGTTTGGCTCCTCCCACCCCTTCCTCTGAAGATTATCCCAGGTGAGGATTCGGTTCTCCAAGGATAGCCAAAGAAAGAGCTTAATTTTTGGACTGAGATCCCATTTCCAAAGGTACCCGCGCCAGGCCTCCATCGGATTGGGCCAAACAGTTTTTGTAAGAGCAAGGTATATATTTTTTGCTGATATTATGCCCAAGTAATCACCACTCACCTAGAAAAGATCATCAATTTTTTTACGTAATTGAATCCCTGCAAAACACAAATCTTTCCGAAAATCCTCCCATTCAACAACTAAGGCCCCAACTAGGCCAAGGTCCACACTCGATTTCCAATAGGTAATGTTTATTCCCGCCCTGTCAAGTCCTCTTTCTTGGTAAGGATATAGGACAAATTTATTTCTTAACTCCTCTCTTAGATGAAAGGACATAAAAGATAAATTCCCCACCCCTAAAATGTGATCAAGACCAGCCTGAATATTGTGCCCAGAACCTGCTTTCCACCCCAGCCAATGTGTTAGAAGGTGTAAATCTTTTAGCAATCCCTTCCAAGTCTGAGACGCCGACGGGTTGTAAGAAGAAGCTTCCTGAAACCAAGTGGTAATTGAGCAATTTGGAATATATTTGTCTTTGACAACTTTTCTCCAAATCCCATCCTTTGTTAATACTCTCCACAGAGTATTAGCAGCCAGAGCCTTGTTAAAAAAGTTAATATTTTGAATGCCCAAACCTCCTAGGTGCTTTGGTATCGATAAAAGAATCCAACTGCAAAGGTGAATAGGATCCCTACCCTCTAAACCAAACCACATAAATTTAAACATCAAAATACAGATTTTATGTAAAATGGAATTTGGAATAGCTGCCAATGCCATCTAGTATACAACCTGACCCTCAAGCACCGATATTAAAAGTGTAAAATGTCCCCCAAGAGACAACCATCTATTACACCACCACCCGTTCTGATATTGGAATTTTGTGAGAAGCCATCGCCAATCCTCAGGTTTGTATGCTTCTACCTTTAAATAATAGCCAAGGTATTGAAAGCCTTTGGCCAGTTCCTCAAATCCATAAGGAAAAAGTGCCTTTAATCTTTCAAGATCATCATCAAGTATTCCAGAGTAATAAAATATAGATTTTGACCAGTTAATACTCATACCCGAAGCTTTGCAGAAAGATGTTAAAATATTGTATATCTCAGTCCACTCCTCCACCGATGCCTTTGACATAATTAAAACATCATCAACAAAGAACAGATGCAATATCTTGACTAGTCTTGAAACCTTGACCCCTGTAAGCTTCCCATCACCCAATCCTTTCTTCAGAAGATGGTTAAGTCCTTCCATAACAAGAATAAATAACAAGGGTGATAGAGGACACCCTTGGTGCAAGCCTCTTCCACTTTTGAACACCTTGGAAGTATCCCCATTTATCAAGACCGCAAAATTTGCACTAGTCACACATCCAAGGATCCAATTTGTAAAGTTAATGTAAAACCCGACTGGATCATATTCATGCGAAGGAAGTCCCAATTTATACTTTCATAAGATTTCTTGAGATCTAAATTCAGGATTAGGGAATTTGACTTCTTAGCCTTTATACTGTGGATACATTCTTGATCTGTACCAATCGCATCCAAAATCTGCCTCCCTTTGAGAAAAGCTAATTGTTCCTCCGACAAAGACGGAGACAAGATATGTTTAATCCTATTTTCTATTATCTTAGTAATCAACTTGTATCAGAGGTTACACATGGTTATTGGTCTGTAATCTCTGAAGGAGCTAGGTTTATTAACCCTTGGAATCAATGTTAAAAAAGTAGCATTTAAAGAATTTTTAACTGCACCCCGCAGCCTTGAGTCCTCCACCAACTCCAACAAATCAACACCCATAAGATCAAAGAAATGGATGTAAAACTCTACTGTCCACCCATCAGGTCCCGGGATTTTATCTTTGGAAAAAGATTTAAGGACCTCCCATAGCTCCTGCTTAGTACACAATCTTTCCAGAAATTTTGTGTCTTATGCATTAACCAAACAGCCGAAGAGACCAGCTGTATTCACATGTTCCTCAATGTACTCCTCTTCCAATTTTCTATAGAAATAATTATAGTATTTTACAGCTTCAGTATTTATGGCCTCCACACCAGTATGTACCTGTCCATTTTCATCAAAAATCTCCCAAATTTGTTTTTTGTTCTGCCTATAACTGACAAAATTATGAAAAAAAATTGTATGTTTGTCACCCTTCTTTAACCATACCGCTCTTCTCCTAAGTCTCCATTTTTCCTCTTCTTCTCTGAGTAATTTGTCCCTCTTTGTCTCTAGGAGCTTGATATTATACTCTCTAGCAATTGAGCTTGGATCCCAAGCCTCTTGTAGAAGATGACCAATCAATAACTCTTCAAGGCACTTTAATTTTTCTTCCTGAATTCTAATGTTCTCTTTAGACCATGTTTTCAGTTGAATCTTTAAAGATTTCAACTTATTAATGAATCTTTGTTGAACATCACTTTCTACAAGATAAGTCGGGTCATTCCAAATGGTCGTTTCAATATTCGAGGCCTCTGGTTCTGTAAGCCAACCGACATTGAACTTAAATGGATAATCCTTTGGGAGAAAGACCCTATCTAGTCTCAGAAGTACCGGGGCATGATTTGAGAATTAGGGATAATCAACCCATGATTTATATGATCCTATTCCTACCAACAAGTCTTCAGAAATGAGCACTTTGTCCAGTCTCTTTGAAATGTTGTTAGCTCCACTATGACCATTCCTCCAAGTTGGCACAACCGCATCCGACAATACATCGACTAAGCCTGCCTTATCAAATAGTTCAATAAAATATGCTGAGAGCGGGTCTAAGTGTGTAGCCGCTCCCCAAATATCACTAGCTCCAAGTGTTAGGTTTAAATCCCCTGCCACTATAAGATTCTTGTTATCAAGAATAGCACTGGTCGACAACTTATCCGAGAAAACTTTCATCTCTGTGCAGGGACCATATACATTAAGAAATGTAACTGGTTGATTAAGCTCCAAATACAATCATGTAAGCAGAATCCCACCACAACAAAAATAAGGAATGATGTCAAAAATGTTCGGATCCCAAGAGACAAGAAGCCCTCCAGAAGACCCGACCGCACTGACTGCACAAGTAAGCCAGGTAGGACATTGAATAAGCATAAGATCTCAAGCTTTGTGTTCCTCGACCATAGTCTCTTGTAGGAATATGATATCCAGTCTAGTCCTCCGAAGAAATCTTCGAAGGGAGGCAGATTTCAAGGTCCCCCCCACCCCTCAAATGTTTAGGGAAAGCAAGATCATGTCTTCTCTCTCACTAGGGATTTTAGGCCTCTAAGCGCCCTTGATTCATTAGTACCCGACAAAAGTGTCCCCTATGTACAGTTACTCAGAGCCTCCTTCTTCTTCCTGGAACTTATATTATTTATAGGGGAGGTTTCCAACCCCAGACCCCTGGACCATGAATATTCTTTAATTGTGTCCCCCGCCAAGGATTTGGAAGACCCCTCTCCACCATCAGGATCGAGTCTAAGGTAAAATGATCTTCCTCTGTAGGTAGGAAGAGAATTCAGTCTCTACACCTCTCTGATAGTGGGAAATAGTGACTCTAGAACAATACCTAGCTCGCTATCCCCCAATTTTGATTCTCGACAACCCGACAATAAACTATCTTCTGTATCACACATAGGTCTAGGGACAACCCTTCTCGACGGAAAAGGAGATCTACATTCACTCCTTGCCGGTAAAACACTTGCTAAAGAGGAACTCTTAGGTAAGTTATACTCCAATGTAGTAATAGGCTCCTCACTGGGAAGTTCATTCCCCCCCCTGCGAGAAGTGACCAGATAAAGGGTTATTAGCTAAAGCTCCTACAGACTTCATCGCCGGACAAGGTGAAGAAAAATCCATAATACCAATTCGAGAGTCGAAGAATTTGGACTCATCCAAAAAATGTCTTTCCCAAACATATAATGAATGAAAGAGAGCGGGACAGACATATTTTAACTTACTCATAATAGTCGCAATAGTCCCTGACAATGGCACCTCCTCATAGTCATAGCCACTTGGACTGAAGATAATAGACTCAATCCCAGGCGACTCAATACGAGTCGATCTTTCCAATAGTGTACCCTCTGAAACCTCCTCGTCCTGTGGTCCCAAGCAGTCGCTCCAAAGGTGACCCATTTTCCGACACTTAGAACATTTGAACGAGACTCCTAAGTAGTCCAGAGACTGTAAAAAATGGTGACCGCGCCAACTAATCTCCAAGGTTTCTAGCAAACCAGAGTGTATATCTATTTCCACAAGTAATTTACACATTCTTTTATTAGTTGCTTTTAGTGCATCAAGATCCACACTAATAAACTTCCCAAGACTACTCCCTATAGCTTCCAAAGCTTTTGCATGTCAAAAATGCAACGGTAGCCCCGACAGTAACACCCAGAAATGACGGAACCTAAAATAAACTTGTCCGGGGTCGAAGCTCACCCGCCACCTTTTTACCATTAAAATACCTTCATCGTAGCACCAAGATTTATCCAAAATCAAATCCATGTCCTATATCCTTTTGAACTTAAAACCAAACCACCCTTTAGTGAGGTAAAAAACCTTCGGGCAATAACCCAACAGTGGCTGCCAAAATACTGAAACCCACTCCTCAATCGACATTTTACACTTACTTTTGTAAGAAAACCTCCCTACCAGAGTTAATAACACGAGACTCACTGTGTTCTCCAAACCCATGTCGTCGCCCAACATCAATTTGTGTTTGGAGCAGTTTGGAACCCAATGTCTATATAGACGAGATCCCTGCTGCTTAATAAACCTAGGAAAACTAGCTCTAGTCACAACCTCCACAACTCCTCCCTTATCTTTCGACTTCCCACCTGCACCCACACTAAATTTTACAAAGTATTTCACTACAAAATTCCCAAAGGTGCAAGTAACTGGCCTTTGTGTAAGCTCAGACAGAACATAACCAGTATAACTATGACCACCATCCGCTACTGGCACCGAGATCTAAGCCTTAACCGTTGCCATCAACACCTTAAAGTCACCACTAAAACCTGCCAGATCTGTTGTAGAAAATATCCCCGCCTGTCACCATATGGTCTCATCCTCTTCTCCCATGAGGGCATTGACTTCTTTCTCCATCGAGATCCCCTCTAGTGGAGTATGCATCATACTCCCTAGCCCATCATGCAGTGACAAAACCTCTGACCACACAACAACTGTACTAAGGTTCTTAATAAAACCTTAATGATACCAATAAAACAAGGATGATAGGAATCACACTCACCCAAGAAACAAGAGGAATATTAAATGAATCCCGAGACAAGTTTACGAACTCCAAAAAATCAGAGTGATAAGACTGTTACACAGGTAAAAAGAGGCACTAAAAATAGCATCCATTATGAAGGGAGACCAACCAGACAGCTAAAACCCGTAAAAAAAACTCCACCCGCCAATCACAACTCCTCCAATAACGAGCTCTGGCCTCCTCCAGTAGTCTTAAAATGCAATCTAGAAGTGCTACATCTCCCTGCATGGTAGGTCGCCATTACTGGTCCTTGAAGGTTTGAAAATAACTACCAGAACCTATTCTCGCTCGCCAATACACATCCTCCTCATCCCTTTATCAAAAGTGCATCCTAGATCAAATTTCCATGTTACAAGATGAAGATGATGGATTGCTTATGATTATTTAATGGATGGTTTTATTTTTATTTTCTATGTTATGTTATTTTAAAATAGAGAAGAATGGAGATTTTATATTCGATTTTTTTTTTTTTGACAAAAATGGTTAATGGTATATTTAATAGAAAGGCAGTGGCTGAGCCACTGGCTCTGATACAACTTTGAGCCAAGCTCTACTTAGACGAGTACCCTTCTGGAGACTATGGAGGCCTTCCAGGAAGGGTTTTTTTACAAATTTATTTACAGCCATGGCTTCTATACAAAATGCCAATTTTGTTGGGGTGATGTCTTCCTCGATTTCTTGACTTGAAGATGATTTACTTCTCTGGTTCTTGATTCCATTCATTGTTAAGCTTGGCCATTTTTTCTTCCAGCTCGGTTATTCTGTCCTCAAACTCTTTCTTGGGATTCTTCAATTCCTTATGCAGCTTGCCCAAATCTTCAGAAATCTCGATTTTAGTGGTAGTGATATCCCCTTCCAACCTCTCCATTCTTCTTCCTGCTTCTTCGTCCAAATTTTGGAGGAATTCAAGCTGATAGTGCAGCATCTTCTTCAGTTTTTCCAGAGCTTCATCCATCGCGTTCAACCTTTCTTTTGTGGACGGTTTAGTTCCCGAACTGGATGCCATTCTTTACTTTTGTGTCTCCTCTCTTCGCTGCCTGTTGGTTCGTGTCCTCTTCGCTCTGCTAGACTGTGATCCCTTTTGCATGCCTCTTGCGATAGGATAGCGTGGGGGAAGATTTCCCCCTCTCTTATGAAGCTTCCCTTAATTCCTGCGCGTATCCTCTTTTCGATTTTCTTGACCTAAGAGGTATGGGAGGCATGCTGCTTTGTTCCCTCCCTTACCAGATTCACCAGTCCTCATGAATATTTCGTTGTCCCTTCTGTCCCCATGCTTTGTCTTGTAGCATCTTCGAAGTGATGTGCTTTGGATTTTTCCCCAGCCTTTTCCCAAGTTGTCTTTGCTTTTCCAGCTCGTGCCTTTGATATTTAATGTCCCTTCTTCCTTGGTTCATGGCACATCTGTTTTGGTCATGATTCCATTTAGATGCATAGTTCCAACAGTGAGGCAGGCGCCCTTATTTTCCTCGGTGTCTGCTCTTTCATTTAAATTTTGCAAAACATGGTAAATTTTGAACGACTAGAGCTTCCTCAGAAGAAGGTGTATTTTGTCCAGAAGGTTGTTAAGTTTTTCATTTTGGAGTTTGGAGTGGTGGATCAAGGATTTGATTATTATCCTGGAGTCCCCGATTATAACTAGCTCTTGAATGCTATTGTTGATTGCTTGGTTAAGCCCTTGCCATAGGGCTAGGGCTTCGGCTCTGTTGTTGGTTTCGGTTCCCAGACCCCATGCATAGATTAATAATGTTGAGTTGTTGGGGTTTCCAATTACCCCTCCTCCCCCTGCCAAGCCTGGGTTTCCTTTGGAGGATCCGTCGAAGAACAGAATGTGATTTGGCTCCATTGTTTTCCATTTGTCAAACTCTTGTTCATCTTTTCTGAGTTCCCAGGAATCATGGCCCGTGGAAATGGTTTTTTCCACATCAATGCTTTGAATTGCTTTGAATTTTAAACTGGCCCAACCATTGTTCGTCTTCCTCCTCTGGTGCTCTGGAACTCTTGGATTGACCCAGGTAGGGGGCACTTTCACCCAAGAAGGCATGGATTTTGGTTGCTACTTGGGTTGGGGTTCTTTTTATCTCTCTGAAGAGTCTATTTTTTCTCTCTAGCCATAGTTCCCACAAGATGAACTTGGGGAGCATTCTCCACAGAGCATAAGTCTGGCTGTTTTTTTTTAACTGAAAAGGGAAGTTGGAGGCCCAATATTGGAGGAGGCTATGGTATCTTTAGGAATAATTACCCCTCTTTGAATCCCCAGTGCCAACCTCTAGACTTCTATGGGGAAGTCACAGTTAATGAGGAGGTGATCTATCGTTTCTTCTGAGTGACAACAGAGCGGCCATCTATAGGGGCCTTCCCATCCCCTTTTTCTAAGGTTTTCTCCTGTTAGGATGCTTTTGTGAGCCAGTGTCCAAGTGAACATGTCTATATTTGGGATGGTTTTAAAGCTCCAGATCGCTTTCCAGATTCCTAGATTTGTAGGGACATTGGGGATGGATTTGATGAGATGATACCCTGCTGCAGTAGTGTAGACTCATGAATTTTCTCCCCAACCTCATTTGTCTTTTCCACTTTTCTTGAGGGGGGCAGAGCTTCAAAGGTTTCCCATTCCTCTGCTAAATCAGGTGGGAAATTACATATTCCCCACCGAAGCCACATTCTGTGATGATCATTCCCCCAGATGGAGATGTCCCATAGAAAGAATAATATTTGAGTTTCCATCCACTTTCTGAGTTGCGTCAATTCCTGTCTCAGCTCAAGAGGGGCGTCTCCCATAATTGAGTCCTGCCAGATTTTGATTTTTTTCCCATTCCTTGGCACCCAAGTAAGGTTAGTTCTGAAGTGAGGCATTGTCTTTTGACAGAGGGTGAAGATAGTGGAGCCTTTTTTCTCCTAACATGGGTGCTCTATAAATCTTTCCCTTGGACCCATGAAGTACTTTTTCCATAGCATTGTTTTTCTCCACGTTGGTTTCCCAGTGACTAAATTCCAGAGTATCTTTGCCCCCAGAGCTAGGTTTTGTACACGTGCATTTTTGAAATTGAGTCCCCCTTCCAGGAAAGGTCTAGAGATTTTCTCCCAGCTTATGAGGTGAAGCTTTCTCCCTGTTTGTTTTCCCCCTTCCCAAAGAAACCTTCTATGCATTGTTTCGATTTTCTGAATGATGGAAGTAGGGGCTAGGAGCAGAGAACTTTGGTAAGATGGGATGCTAGCTAGTACTACCTTGATGAGGATGACTTTCCCTGCTAGATTTAACCAATTCGTTCCCTAGGAGGATATCTTGTTCTTTATTTTGTCTATCAACAAATTCCAATGAGAGGATCTTGGGGAAGTTTTGAAGATCGAAACTCCAAGATATTTGAAGGCCTCCCACTTGGTACTACCTTCAATTCCCAGAATCCTAGCAATTCCCAACATTTCATTTGGCGTTACATTCCAACCATAGATCTTAATTTTGGTGTAACTTATGACACTTCCTGAAATTTCAGTGAACGCTTCCAATTCAACCTTGAATTTTCTTGTTGTTTGCAGGCTCGCTCCTCCCATTAGGAGAGTATCATCCGCAAACTGGGCATGGTTTATGTCCTTCACCCCTGGTGCTATTCTTAATCTGTGAAGGTTGTTGTGGTTCTGAGAGTGCTCCATCTGAAAGCTTAGAACTGAGGCTTGAATTTCATATAGGAGGGGAGAGAGGGGGCATCCTTGCCTGAGTCCTCTGGACGCTTGAAAAAACTTTGTTACTTTCCCATTCACAAGAGGGGCGATCCATGGGTAGCCAATACAAGCTTGGATCCAGTTTACAAAGTTTGGGGTGAACCCAAATTGTCTCATAACCTTAAATAAAAAATTGTGTCTAACTCTATCAAAAGCATTGGCTAGATCCAGCTTGATTATCACACCTTTTTCTTTTCACCGGATACTTAAGTGAAGGGCCTCTTGAACCAAGATTATATTGTCATCTATCTTCCTTCCTTTGATGAACCCTCCTTGGTTTTCTGGAATAATCTGGGGGAGGATCTCTTTGATTATGTTGGCTACGACCTTTGTAAGGATTTTGTAGCTAGTATTGCAGAGAGAGATCGATCGAAATATGTTGAAATTGACTGCTCCTTTTTCTTTTGGAATTAGGGCAAGAAAAGAAGAGTTTGTTCCACCTCCTAGTTTGTTGCTTGTTTGGGATTTTCGGATCATATTTTTCAAGTCTGATTTTATTATATCCCAGGAATGCTGATAGAAATGCGTTGTGAATCCATCCGGGCTTGTCAAGGTTCATCTGATCCAGTGCCTCCTTTATTTCCTGTTGCGAGACTTCCTCGGTTCGTTGTTTGTTAACGCCCTCCTTTATGAGCTTTGGGATGAGGGAGAGCGGGTACTTGTTGGGGTCTATATATGTCCTTTGCATTTCTGAATAGAGGGTTTTGAAGGTTTCGACCGCTTCTGCTTTGATTCTTTCTGGATCAGTGATTGTCTGATTTTGGACCTGAATTTCTATTACTGTTTTAAATTGCTTTCTGGCCTCAGCTTGCTTATGGAAGTAGCTTGTGTTTTTGTCTCCTGCTTCTAACAAAAGGCTTCTGGATTTCTGCCTCCAGTAGCTTTCTTCCTCCTGACAGGCTTTATGCCATTGTCTTTGCAGATAGTCTTCTTGTTGAAGGCATTCTTGGGTGATTTCCTTATTTTCCATTTCTAGTTGGTGCTTTTCTAGTTGCCTTTGGGTTTCTTGATGAGAATTGATTGGGTTTGGCTGGCCTTTTGCCCAAGTTTTAAGAGTTTCCTTTAATCTCTTTAGTTTTTATTCCCACACAAAGAAGGTTGATCCTTTTACTGTGCCATTCCATATTGTGGTCACTATTTTTAGGAAGCCTTTGTCTTAGATCCAAGCTGGGCTAAATCTGAAAGGTATGGGTCCCTCGGATTTATCACTCAAAATTTATAAGAGGATTGGCTTGTGGTCTGAGACGCTGTGGGGGAGGATCACAGATGTGGTATTGAGACCTAACAACAAGAAAGAACTTTGTACAAGGAATCTGTCCAGTCTGACGGCTATATGCCTCGGTCCTACCCTTTTATTTGACCACGTGTATCTTCCTTTGGTAGGCGTGATATCTTCTAGGTCCCATTCTGACATTAGATCTTCCACCCACTCTCTTGTCAGGTCTCACACAATGGAATCCCCTTTATTTTCCCCTTGAGCTAGGG
The DNA here is from genome assembly GCA_009831015.1 of Picea engelmannii. Classification (NCBI taxonomy): domain Eukaryota; kingdom Viridiplantae; phylum Streptophyta; class Pinopsida; order Pinales; family Pinaceae; genus Picea; species Picea engelmannii. The sequence continues at coordinate 62,001 of ML794330.1, read as the reverse complement.
TCACATTCAAATCCCCCCCAAGAATGATATTATCTAGATCATGTTGCTGTAAGTAGTCTTTCAGAGTCTCCCAACACTTATTCTTTTCCATTAAAATTTGTGAAACATAGATATTAAAAAGGCTTACCAGTCTGTCTGTTACTTTGTGTAGAAGTTTGGTGTGGATCCCGTGCATGCTCATGTCTGCGCTGATCAACTCGAATTTGTTGGTATTCCACAGGGAGCCTAGCCCTCCCGAGGCTCTCCTTGCATTTTCTGCGATTCCTTGACTGCTTCTCCAAACGACCTGTGTTTCTTTGAGAAGATCTTGACTGTCCATATTGGTCTCTTGTAGGAGTATTATATCTATTTTCGAGGTTTTTATAATGTCCTTTATTTCTTCTTCTTTTTTTTTGCTTCCGAAACCCCTACAGTTCCAGGAGGTGATTTTCATCAATTACCTTGGGGGGGAGATCGACCTCCTTGCGAGGCCTTGGAGTGCTTCCTTGTCTGCCTTACATTTATCAGTTGTCTGATTGTCAGTTGCGATCCTTTTAGGACGTCTTTGTAGGTTTCCTTGTCTCTTTCTTCTTTACTTGATTTTCTACCTCTTCCTGTTTTCTTTGGCGTGACCCTAGCATCACTTGCTCCTTAATCCTCACTTTCTGATGAGACCTCCCCTTCCTCTATGCCGGGGCTTTCTTCCTTTTTTAGGGAGGAGTTTCGTTTCTCTTATTCTTCTGTCGGCCATTGGTTCCCTCCAACTTCCAGGGCCTGGTTTCTATTTATTTCTTCCATTTGGATCTCTTCTCGCTGATTTTCTTCTTCTTTTTCCTCTGAGTTTTCTTGGCCTAGAATTTTGAAGGAGTTCTCTTCTCCTTTGTCGGAGTGATTTCCTAGGTCCTTGGTTTGATTGGGGTTTTTTCTTTTGGTCCTTGGCCTTTAGATTTGAATCTAGTTTGTCCTCTTCGTGGTTGTTGCCAACCTTCTTCTCCTGCTTTTTCTGTTATTGGGTTTTTAGGGCAGTTTCTCATGAAATGATCGTATTCATGGCATCCCCTGCACTTGAATGGGAGTTGTTCATAGTCCAGTTTTTGGTAGTGGTGCCAGTCCCCTACCTTTAGTTTTATTGCTTCTGGAAGACCCACCTCCAGATCTACTTCCACACAAATTCACGCGCAGGAGTATTGGTCCTTTGGATCCGCTTGGTCTATGTATTGACCCAACCCATTGCCTATCGCCTGAAGAGATGAGGGGTTCCAGCAATGGATTGGTAGTTTTGGCAGCCTAACCCAAACTGGAACGTCTTTGGGGACTTTTGAAGCTGGATCGAAGCTTGGAGTCCATCGGTTTAGATACAACCCTTGAGTTCCCATGAAGTACGGTCCATTCCTAAATATGAGATCTCTATCCTCCTGGGAGATGAATTCAAAGATGAAAAACTCTCTTCCTACCGCGTAGCAGGTTACACTGTCTTTTATCAGTGGTCTCCAATTCCTTTGGATCCAGTTGTTCGTGGTTCGAGCTGATGGCCAGAGCCCCATGAATTGCCCTACCAAACCTCGCTCTGAAAGGGATATCGCCACCTTCATTGGTTGGTCAGGCGGTAGCTCGACCTCAGGGATCGAATTGAGCTTCTTTACGAAGCTTGGGGGAGCTGCAGGATGGAGCTTCTTTCCACGGGCTTCGATGAGTTTTCAAAAGGAGGAGGTAGGAGAGGGAGGGGTTGGAGGCCCCCCTCCTCCCTAAACGACCATGGCGCAACTGAAGCGAGAGCAGGATGCCCTAATTTGTCTCAGAGCGCATCAGAGTTGGCTCAATAAAAAAATAAAACATATATTCAATTTTTTTTAGTACAAAAAATTTACGTTATTTTAAAATACAGAAGAATGGATATAAATATATTAGAAATTATTTTCGTATAAAATATTTACTTAAAGAAATCACAATTTTCAAAAAAATACAATAATTTTTATATTTGATCACTGCTATAAGCATGCTTCTGAGATATAAGTTATTGTTCAAAACATTTTAATGTTTTCATTCCGCAATGATGTTTTCGAATGGATATGAATATATTAGAAATTATTTTAGTATAAAAGATTTACTTAAAGAAATCACAATTTTCAAAAAAATACAATATTTTTTTTTATATTTGATCATTGTTTTAAGCATGCTTCCGAGATATAAGTTATTGTTCAAAACATTTTAATGTTTTCATTCCCCAGTGATGTTTTCAAATGTAAAAAAAAACTTAAAATAATCAAAGGTGATGATGTCAAAACACCATTGACTTATAATGATATCAAAATTAAATTTTAATTCGATAAAAAGATCTCAAAATATTATTTTTGACAAACTTGATGTTCATTTATACCTTACTTAAACATTTAATTTAGACATTTAGGGAATTTAAATTAAAGTAAAAAATATACATTTCTTAAACATTTAATTTAGAAATTTAGGGAATTTAAATTAAAGTTAAAAATATACATTTAATTTGTTTTTTTTTTCAAATATG
>ML794330.1:43961-59394 GCA_009831015.1 Picea engelmannii | reverse complement strand
TATATATATATATATATATATATATATATATATATATATATATATATATATATATAACTTCTATTATATCACAATATAGTAAAAAAAACTGAAAGGGGGGTTAGCCAAAAAGAGGAAACCAGACCCCTACACGATGTTCAGGCTAGCCATAACCATCACAAAATTAGAGTTTTATCCCATGTTCCACATACAATCCCGTAACTACTTGAGCCAAAGCCTAATTGGTTAAGAGATGAAATGAAGCTAAACAAGAGACAAAACATGATCAGATTCAAAACAAGTCTTCATAACCTACTAGTGATCTTGAACATGCTTAATCCCCTAGGAAGAATGATGTTCGGGGTTGGCTTCATGCTTCCTCCTTTGTGTGATGTCCCTCGATCTTTGTTGATCCTCTTCCCGATCATCATCCACCATGATGGGGCACTGGAACGATCCTAGTGGGCTCTAGTCAGTTGAACTACTCCCTTGTTTCTCCCAGTTGTGGTTTACTTGAGTCATCTGAAACTTGATACCATGTTGCACCTGGCAATAGAGTTAAAATTTCCATTCCAAGACATGGATTGCATGGAGGAGCTCACCATGCTCACGCTTGGTCTTTTTGATAGCACGACCAACCAAATTCTTAAGCAACCAATATGTTTCCACCATCCTAAAATATTGTGTGTCCCTTGTTATTGGGTGCATTAGATCAACCACCCATTTAGTTGATTCTTTAATGATGTTCTCCTCCTTAGTCTCCTAACGTTGAGTTTTAGCGTGGTCTTCTAAGGCCTCGAATGATCAAATTTCATCCTCAAAACAGATCTCCCAAAAGCACTCTTTGGCTTCTCGAGATTCTTTATCATCTCTTGTGAGTTGGATGAGGCCTTTGGAAGAAGAAATTTATTATATTTGTTATTAAAATAAAATGATTTATATTATTTTTATCCTAGATCTATAATATTTAGAATTTTATTTTTTAACCCTTGTTGTAGGTGAATCCCCCTGCAGACAAGTGGATTCCCTCTTGGTCTCTAGATTCCTAAGGCCAAGACAGAAAAGTGCTTAACATGGACACTAACTTTCTCTTAGATCTAATCAAGCTAATAAATGAAAGAGAAGGAGAAAGATATGTACCTTATTAGCGACGTTTGTCCTTGCAAAGTCCTGGCTAAGCTTCGATCCTGAGCTCCCTAATAGGTCATGTAGAACAAACAAAGATACAATGGACTTCCTACTCTACTAAGATTAGCTCGAATATAGATCCATCTACTGCAGACAAACTCATATGGAACAAGCATAAGTTTGAAAGAAACAGGCCAAGCATTGATTATTAAAGAGAACAAGTAAAAGTACTTACAATCCTTTGATGAGGGTGAAATAGCTTCTTTCAGTTCTCCTTCTCCAACCCCTTTTCTCAAGTAAATCCCGTTGATTTCTTTGATCACATCTCACTCATGAGATCATAAGTTTGATGTAATTCTCAATCTCCATCCATTCCTTCTACCATGAGGAGGCCTCCTTATATAGGTTTGGAGAGGCCTAACCACTTAAGATATATTTGGGATAAGTTGAGGATTCCTCTCCTTCAGTTTTGGATCTCTCCTAGGATCATGCCTTGACCCAAGATTAGAACCCAACTACCTTCATATATTGAGGGGATTGACCCCTGATCTCCTCCAACAAATCGAATTTTGACCAAAAAGGAGTAGCGCTCCCTCAAAAGGGGCACAGAGCGCTAGAACACTCATCTATAAGGGAGTACAGAGCACCAACGCTCCCTGTCAGTAGGTAGGGGAGCGCTCCTTCCCAAAATTGATGTTTTAGTGGCTTTTTTCAGTGGCACAAGGTTTTTACTCTTCTGTCAATTGTTTTTCCTTCTTCAAACTAGTCTTTGAGGTGTCTTAGTGTCCTTATGATGTCATTAGAGGGAAAACATAGGCAATATGATGTTTGCGACACTTGCGACCAATATGCGACTTTCAATATTTATAATGACGACACTTAGCCATCATTGCAATCAGTAGTTTTGATGTGTAACAGATTGCCCCCCAAAGTGAGAAGTTAGAAGATGATGATGATTGAAGTACTTTGTAGACTTTTTCGTGCAAGAGTATGGACACAGAGAGGCTGGAAAAAGATGCAAACAACCATCAAACAAATATTATGACATGCTTCAAACCCAAGGCATGCATACCTATGCTTGAGTGATAAAGACTTTTTAGGTATGGCTGCCATAAAATACACTGCAGATCCATAATTACATTGATAAAAGGTATAGCCACTGAAGATACAATGTGGATCTATACTCCCATGACCTGAACTGATCGTAGCCATGAATAATACACATGGACCAAAAATTGATGATGCAATGGATGTTGTGACTTTCGTCAGGTGACCCAAAGGAGTAAAAGAAACTCAGAGGATTGGCTCAGTGTAGAGGTTCAGTGAATTAAAATGTGTGCAAAGACAAAGTGTCATGTTTCAAGGGAGACAGTAAGAGTTACTGGTAGTGTTCTCAAAAACTGTTTGGCTAGCTTCTTTCAATTTTTTCCCCATCCAGATAGATGAGTACCTCTTTTTAATTTAACGAGCTCGAGGAGGGTAACACATGACCGATATGACTCACCTTCGGTAAGTCCCTCTTCCTTTGTTTAATGAACTAGAATAAGTAAGGGTTCGGTCTCGTATGGGCCCTTCAATGTATGATTGTTTAACGAGTCCGTAGAAGGTAAACTCAGTGGTTTTTCATATTTAGAGAGTCTGAAAAAACTTAAAGACGAACCCAATGTTGTCCTTTTTCGTAATGTTAGTCTCGCGAGGCCGAAAAATAGATAAATTATCACTTGAAAGATGCCCTTTCAAACCTTTTAACGAGTGGGAAAGAAAGCAAGATCACTTGGCAATCTTTTCATGTTTATAGGTTCTGAAAAGTGCTCAAAGACGACTCCAAGGGGTTCCTTTTTCATATATCCATGCGAGTCCGAAAAAGTGATAAAATTCTACTCAGTTACATTTTCATGTTTTTTCGAGCACAAGAAAGAACAAAGACTAAGATCGGTATGCCTCCAGTGTGAAAGATAGTGGATTAACTCTAGAATGATCATCAAAGGCTGGAGACATTCCCTCCAAGCTTCAATTCATTCACCAACGTTGAGGTTGTCACCAATTTCTCTACTAGATGGAGAAAAGGATAAGAGTGGATGAAAAGAAGGTTCAAGAGAGGTGACTGTTTCATTTTTCAACGAGCTTGACACAAAAAAATAACTATGCTCAGGGCTTCGGGTTCAATCCCCAGATTGTTGTTTCATTTTTTAATGAGCTTGCTATAGAGAGGAAAACTATGCTCAAAGCTTATGTTTCATTTTTTAACAAGTGTGCCACAGAGAGGAAAACTATGCTTGTGACCTTTGTTTCATCTTTTAATGAGCTTACCACAGAGAAGAGAAAACTATGCTTGTGACCTATGTTTCATTTTTTAGCGATCTTTTTACAGAGAATAGAAAACTATGCTCGTGTACTCTCCTTGATCATGGCTACCAAGAGAATAACACTCTGGAAGGACACCATGTCAAGGGGAAAAAACCGGTCATGGAATCCAAGAGATCTTCACTAGATGGAAGAAAATCGCTCTGGAAGGAACACATGTCAAGGGCCACGACATGGGTAAGGAGTTTGGGCTCCAATATCCCTACTGAAGAGATTACCATGTCAACTACCAGATCCAAATCATCGGAATTTGAAGTCATGGGAGACAACGCCACATAATTAACATGTGGCAGGGGCAATACTGTCTTCATATAAGAACCATTTAGGGAGGTAATCCAGTCAAAACCGATGAACAAAAGTTGATCAATAGTCACCATTCTTCCATTGTATGGGAAATATATCACATGAAAAAGAGTGGACACAATAGCTTTCATGGAATAGACATAATCCCGCCCAAGGAGTAAAGCGAAATCTAAGGGGTCTTGGACTACCATGACATCAATAAAGACAGTTTTCCCTCCCAAAGTTATGAGAAACTGAGGAAGGGTTCCTAAAGGTTGACTATTTCTTCTATTAAAAGTTAACAAATTATGTGTAACCGATGCAAGATGAGGAAAACCCAAAGCGTGCCAAGCAACAGAAGATAAAATACTAACAAATGCACCTTCATCTATCAGTTTTTGAGGAATGTCCCGATGACAAATCTGTACTATAATCTGGAAAGGAATGTGAGAGGGAAGACGAGTTCCAGTTAGCGCACTCAAACAAAAAAGGATGGCCTCATTACTTGGAGGGGGTTTCGCGGGAGAAGGAGGAATGTCCCCCAGCATGGTAGATCCTGTATCAACGAGAAAAACGTGGGAACTATCGGTTTTACTCTAGAGGGAGAGTAGGATCGATTGATGATGGGATCGGATCGACCATGTGGGCACTCTTCAAAGGAAGAGTGGTATTGACCGATGACGTAACCGAAGAAATTACTTTGGAACTCTTCGGATGAAGGGTGGGACTGACCGAGGAAGGGACTGGATCAACCACTTTTGCACTCGTCAGAGGAGGAGTGGGATTGACCGATGAAGTAATCGGAGCAACCACTCTGGCACTCTTCAGATGAAGGGTGGGGCTGACCAATGAAGGGATTGGATCAATCACTTTGGCACTCGTCAAAGGAGGAGTGGGATCGACCGATGACAGAACCGGATAGACCACTTGGGTTTCATTCTCCAAGGGGAGAATGGTGTCAATGGGTGGAAACGAATCGACTACTTTGGTGTCACTCTCTAACGGGAGAGTGGGATCGACCGAGGAGGAAAATGGATCAACTACTTGGGTTACACTCTTTTGATGAAGAGTAGGGTTGATCGATGACAGAACTGGATCAACTACTTGGGTTTGTGGTTCAATCAAGGAGGAAACTAGATTGACCACCTGATCAACCAGACTGACCGGGTATGGAATCGGATTGACCAGTCCATCAACTAACGATGGGTTGGGGGAAATATTACAATAACCTTTTGGAAGTTGAAGTTTTTCCAAAAGAGAAGAAGCCTCTTCCATGCGAGGACAAAGGTGAGAATAATGATCACCTTTGCATAACATACAAGGGAATTTGACAGTTGTCTTCTTCTTACCAACCTGAATGTCACTAGTTGACGGGGCATCACCAACATTTCTAGCATAGGCCGATGAAACGGAGGACCACATTTCTAAGACCTTCGGAATACCAGGGAAATCCCTCAAAAAGTGGTCACCTTTACAAAGACTGCAAGGGAATTTGGGTTTCAGATTGTTCATTTTAATCTTGTTGACCTCATCAACACTCCCAGTACTATTAAAAGTAGTTGGTTGTTGGGATTCAACATCTGATGTTGTTGGAGCCTTGTTCCTTTTCAGGTTCTTCTTCTTCTTCTCTTTCTGTTTCTTCTTCTTCTAATCAACCTGGCTACTTGCTTTAGAGCTTTCACTAGGCGAAGAAGGAGAAAGGGAAGGAGACTTAATGGGTGAAGAAAGAGAAAATTCGACATGAGGTTGATGTGTGGGTCGTGTACTAAAATCTAAAGTATTAGTTTCAGTTGAAACATTGGGAGGATTCGAGATCACCGGAGTGGGGAACAACCAAACCGGTAATCCGATGGTGAGTCCCTGAAGACTCAGTGTGGAAATGTATGGAGGACCAAAGTTTCCAAAAGAAGGAAAGGTGTAAGGTTCCTTGGGATAAGGGGTTCCTAAATTGGTACTCTCAGAGTTTGATTCCATTAACACTGACTCGACCTAAGGTCGACTAAGCAACACAAACAACACGTGCTATGAATATGAGAAGCAAACAATCAAACAAAATTTCCCACAATGAAACCACTAGTTGGTGATGAAATCCAACATCACAAGATCAAAATAGGAAGAGGCGGGGATAGAGTGGGTGGATCAGTTACGTTGGTGACCTGCTTAACAGACTTACGCCTTGGTGCAAGCTTCCACGTAGTAATTGTGGATTTACCCTCCAAGGAGCCTAAGAAAGTTTGAACAACGTCTATTCCAGGTACAGTGAGACTTCCCTTCACCGTCACCTTGTGTGAGACCCTAAATATTATGGCTACTAAGGTCAACAACTCGCAGTCAGCCCCTGGGTGGGTACAGTCGACAGTCCGATCCAAACGTATGGGAAGGATAACAAGTCTGAAATCAACTCGAGAGGCTCCCACACATAATTGTGTGTATACCCTCAAGTGACCCCCAATATATGATCTGACCACTATAAACAGTTGAACCATGGAGGGATAATCTCTGTAATGCACCTGAATGCGACCTCGTGTGTAACCCCTGTGTGACAGGGGGATCCCAAAAAGCCTATACGACAATTGGATTTTCTCTCCCTATCGCAAGATTCTAAGTTTGTTTGATATCTTTGGAAAGTTATCCTTTCAACCTATTCCAAAGCCCTACACCTTAAAATAATGTAGGTTTTCTAACAAAGATGTAAAAATTCTGATAAATTTTAGTTACGCGTTCATTTTAGTGGTTGTTGTTTACTCAGAGGTGTATGAGAGTGAAAATTGATGATATTATGACTCAGTTCCCAAAACATGAATAAGAAATGATAATCATTCTTTTCTTTCAATGAATGTCTAATTAAGGGAAGGAGAAGGATTTTCCTTTCACCATCAAACACTAAGATGCAATGACCTCATGCAATAGTCCTCAATAAGGAATCCAATGCAGTGTTAAAATGTTTATATGTGACTGATAACCAGTATATGTAAAGATTCCTATGCTAATCGGACTTCAAGAGTTGTGAGATTTAAGCAATCTGGAAGCAAACTTCACATAAACAAAAATACACCCTTGTTGTGATAAAACAAGAAACAGAAAACCAAAAACTCAAAAGGAAGGAAAAAGATCTTGGACAAGATGACTCAAAGATCAGAAATAAAACTACAAAAAACCTTTGAAAATCACAAAGTTTTCACTCATTCAGATAAACGAGAAGAAAACGATAAATTGACTTCAAATCATGAAGGACAAAGAGTTATTGAAAAGTAAGGACAAATGTCAAAAAATCCAAACAGAAAGAGATCAATCCTTAGAAAGTAGAGTATTGAAGGCCAAGATAAAGATAAACTGAGATGATAGGATCCTGGGCAAGTGCAAATGGAAAAAACTGAACTCAGAAACTGAAAACCTAGAGGATTTTTCACAAAAAAGGGGGTAGTGCTCTGGTGTAAGGGGAAACAAAGCATTCCAACACTCTGTGTAATACCACCAGGGAGTGTTGGTGCTCTGATAACAAGGGCAGGGGAGCACTATGCTTCAAAATCTCAGAAAAATGCCGAGAAACTCAAAAAATCAAGGAAATTCAGTCAATCAACTTGATTTTGATGAAATCAAGAGCCAAAAAATCAGATCTAAGAATCAAAGAGACAGTATGGATAAGGTCAAGTGAGTGGGAAAAGGGACAAAACAAGATCTGGGAATGGAAACAAAAATCAGAGCTCCTCCCCAGTGGAGTCGCCAATTTCTGTTGTAGGTGAATCCCCCTGCGGACAAGTGGATTCCCTCTTGGTCTCTAGAATCCTAAGGCCAAGACAGAAAAGTTCTTAACATGGACACTGACTTGCTTTTAGATCTAATCAAGCTAATAAATGAAAGAGAAGGAGAAATATATGTACCTTATTAGTGACGTTTGTCCTTGGAAAGTCTTGGTTGAGCTTCGATCCTGAGCTCCCTGATAGGTCCTGTAGAACAAACAAAGATACAATGGACTTCCTACTCTACTGAGATTAGCTCGAATATAGATCCATCTACTACAGACAAACTCATATGGAACAAGCATAAGTTTGAAATAAATGGGCCAAGCATTGATTATTAATGAGAACAAGTAAAAGTTATTACAATCCTTTGATGAGGGTGCAACAACTTCTTCCAGTTCTCCTTGTCCAACCCCTTTGCTCAAGTAATTCCCATTGATTGCTTTGATGATATCTCACTCATGAGATCATAAGTTTGATGTAATTCTTAATCTCCATCCATTCCTTCTACCATGAGGAGGCCTCCTTATATAGGTTTGGAGAGGCCTAACCACTTGAGAGATCTTTGGGATAAGTTGAGGATTCCTCTCCTTCAGTTTTGGATCTCTCCTAGGATCATTCCTTGACCCAAGATTCGAACCCAACTACCTTCAGATATTAGGGGATTATCCCCTGATTTCCTCCAACAAACCAAATTTTGACCAAAAAGGAGTAGCGCTCCCTCAAAAGGGGCACAGAGTACTGGAACGCTCCTCTATAAGGGAGTACAGAGCTCCAACGCTCCCTGTCAGTAGGTATGGGAGTGCTCCTTCACAAAATTGATTTTTTAATGGCTTTTTTTAGTGGCACAAGGTTTGTACTCTTCTGTCAATTGATTTTCCTTATTCGAACTAGTCTTTGAGGTGTCGTAGTGTCCTTACGATGTCGTTAGAGGGACGACATAGGCAGTATGATGTTTGCGACACTTGCGACCAATATGCGACACTTGAAATATTTATAATGACGACACTTAGCCATCATTGAAATGAGGAATTTTGATGTGTAACACCCCTAACTCTTAGAACTTTACATAGCTTGACACTAACACTCAACTCTTTACCCTTGATCACTAGCCTTTAAAACTTTGTCCTTAGCACATAACACTTGGTGCTTTATCCTTAGCACATAACACTTAAGGCTTTATCATTAACCCCATATGTTTATAAATTTTATGTTAACCCTAATAAATATTACTCTACCTTAACCCATAACTATTCAGATTTTTTTTCCAACCTCTAATATTTAGTGCTTTACCCATGACCATTAACACTTAATGATTTACCTTTGACTCTTAACAATTAAAATTGTATCATTTACCCTCAACCCTTATCACTTTACCCTTGACTCCTAATAATTAGTGTTTTCCCCTTGACCCTAAACCCTTAGCACATTACACTTGACCCTTGATAATTAGTGTTTTTCCCTTTACCCTAAACCCTTAGCACTTTACCTTTGATCTGTAACCCTTAACACTCTTCCACTAACCCTTAACACTTAATGCTTTACCCTTGAACCTTGGCAATTTATTCTTATGACCTGAACTTAATACTTTATTCTCGATTCCCAACACATATCACACTACTTTTCACCCCTAGAACTTAACACTTTACCCTTGGCATACAACAAATAAAAAATTATTATTTACCCCAAATATTAATTAAGGCTTGACATCTTTCATTGATCAATGTGTTAGCATTTATCCCTAACCCTCAAAGTTTCACTCTTGAAGCCTAACACTTACTGATTTACTCTTTTCCCTTAATCATCAATACTTTAGTGTTAATCATTAATACTTTACTATTCATGTATAATGATTAATTTTTTAACCTTCTATTCCTAATGTTAAGTGCTAGACAATCCATACTTAATGTTTTAACTTTGACAACAAACCCTTTTCACTTTATTGTTGAACCAATACACTTAAGACTTGACCCTTAAACTTTAACACTTAACGTTTCGTTGTTTACTCTTATCCTCATTCATGAAAATAGATTACAAATTTCAAATAAAAGTGGAATAGAAATATCATGAAAAGACTTTTGGAACAAACTGTTACAAAGGAGGAAATTCTAGATATTCTTAGAGGTTTTCCAAAGGACAAAAGTCTCGAACCAGACAGTTGGACAGTAGAGTTCTTCTTATTCTTCTTTGATCTTGTTGGTCAGGACCTTTTAGACATGGTGGAGGATTCCAAACTTCGAGGAAAGGTAATCAATCCGATAAACTCTACTTTTATTTCCTTGATCCCAAAAGGTAACAATTCGACTGGTTTCGGTGATTTCCAACCGATTTCTCTTTGTAACTTATGCTACAAGATTATCGCTAAAGTGATAGCCAAGAGAATAAGACCGATATTGTCCAGATATTTATCCATTGAGAAATTGGGCTTCCTCAAAGGAAGACAAATCCTTGATGCAATCAAGACAACACAAGAATGCTTACATAGCATCAAAAGTAAGAAATTGCAATCCATAATTCTGAAATTTGATTTAAAAAAGGCATATGATTGTACATATTGGGATTATTTAAGGCTAATATTGCTTCAAATCGACTTCGGTAATCCTACTACAAATTGGATTATGTCTGTGTCTCATCTACCAATTATGCTATTCTAATAAATGGTGAGCCCACAAAATTCTTTAATAGCAACATGGGCCTTAGACAGGGTTGTCCGATGTCGCCCCTTCTCTTTATATTGATGATGGAAGGCCTTAGCCTGGTGCTCAACAAAGAAAAAGATGAGGGCCTTATCACTGGTATCAAGGTTTCTAGGATGATCAACATTCTCCATATCCTCTTTGTTGACAACATTTTGATAATGTCTAGAGAAAATCTCATAGAATGGGCGAACATACAGGACATTCTCCAGAACTTTTTCAATACCTCGGGAATGATTATTAATGTACAAAAGTCTGTCATTCTATACTCAGGGGTCCATATAGATACTCTAAAATCTATTAAGGACATTCTTCTCTATCCTTGTAAGGACTTCGCTCACGACTTCAAATATTTGGGTTATATGTTAAAACTTGACAATTACAAAGCAATTGACTGACAATGGTTAATCGACAAATTTGAGGCCTGGATTACACATTGGTGCAAGAAGTTGTTGTCACTGGGTGGACGTTTGGTCTTTCTTAAGGAGGTCTTGGAGACACAACCAGTTTACTGGTTGGCCCTTGCACATGTACCAATTTTTGTTCTTCATACTATTCGAAAGTTATGTTTTGGTTTTCTGTGGTCAAGAGTTAATCACAAAAAGAAGTATCATTTTTGCAGCTGGATGTCCATTGCTAGACCTAAATCTTACGAAGGTTGGGGGCTTCACAACATTTTCCTATTCTACAGATCCTTGGCAACAAATACAATGTGGAGAGATATTATGAAGCCGTGGATTTGGCAGAATGTTCTCAAAGATAAGTATTTTCCACACTTTCCAGTTTGGACTTGGCTTCGATCGGTGGTTCTGACCCACCTCACTGGCTCCCAGACGTGGAAAAACTTATTTAATACTCTGCCAATTATCCTTGGATGGTTGGCTTGGAAGCTCAACTCTTGAAATTCGATTATAGTCGGTAAGGATATGATCTTGGGTTTAGGGCATGATGCATTGTTATCGCAGGATTTGGTGAGTCGACTTAATTAAAAAGGAATATATTTTTTATATCAAGCGACAAGGCATGTCAATGGGTCAACAACAGGAACAAGTTGGATCAGTAGCATTGAGCTGGATCTATCGACAACACTTGTTGAGGAGTGGGATTGTTATAAGGAATACTTGAAAGATTCGGGCATTTCTTTAAATTCAATGCCGAACGAGTTGATCTGGACTGGAGGCGACAAGTAAGGAATCATCTATGTCAAGAATATCTATGCTACCTTGTCAAACCTCTTGTGGATTACACATATAGGAGGATGGAGGGAAAAGTTATGGAAATGGGAATGCCCTGCGAAGATAAAGTTATTTTTCTAGTTGATTGCAGAAAATAAAATATTAACTTGGAAAAATCTTCAAAAACACGGTTGGAAGGGACCAGGTATGTGCAGTCTATGCAAAGTTGATAGAGAATCCACCAAACATCTTTTTTTAAATTGTTCCTTCACTCGGTTAGTTTGGGATGATATTAAAAAGATCTTGAACTTGGATATAGGATGGAATGGAATAACTATGGTTGACTCTTTTAGGAATTGGTCCATTCAGAACTACAGACTGATTACTCTTCCAACATATGTCTATTGGTATATCTGGGTTGATAGGAATAAGTCACTCTTCGAAGAATTGAGTCCCTCGGTTCACATAATTGTCTACTTATCTAGGATTTATCTGGATCACTCATGGAAACCTCACAAAGACTATACCCCTCAGAACTTGGTGCCTACTTTTCCAGCAAATAAATCATTAGACTGGTTCGATGGGGCGGCTCAACAAAATGGCCATATAAGTGGAGCTGGAGGTATCTTAAAGTTAGATGAATTCAGAGAATACAGATGGACCATGAATTGTGGAAAAGGATCCAACAAGAGAGCAGAGCTCTTGGGAGATTGGGTCACCTTAGTGCTTGCAACTAGAATGTCAATTTGTGATTTACATATATTGGGTGACTCAAAGATAGTCATTGAATGGCTTAACAAGACTGGAGATCTCAGGGTAGCAAACCTCAAAGCATGGAAGGATATAATTGTTGATATCTGTTATCTTTTCAGATCTATTAATTTTGAGCATATTTATAAAGAGATGAATAAAGAAGTAGATTACCAATCAAAAAAGGCATTCTACAGCGGCCATGGAAAGATCACATATTCCTTATGGATGGAAGGCCATAAGGGCCCAACCCAGTACATTTCCCTATAGTTTTTCTTTGACGGGCTTAGTTTCCCTGTTTGGTAGTTTCATCTATGTCTGATCTTTACAAGGGATCTCCGATTTTGACTGTGTCAATGTATCTACTAGTCATTTTTTATGGTTATTTTATCTCTCAGTCATTCTTATTGTTTTCTGACTCGACAATGAATCCCATGTCATTGTCAACTTATAATGGACTTTGTAAAAAGATTATATTATGATTAATATAATGTGAAATTTTATTTTGGAAAAACAAATACCTTAATTCATCTTAATTCATCATCATCACATTCATGGAACTAATATTAATTAACCTTTAACACTTAAGGCTTCGTTGTTTACTCTTCTCCTCATTCATCGAAATAAATTACAAATTTCAAATAAAAGTGGAATAGAAATATCATGCAAAGTATCTTAAAGTATCTTAATTGATCATCACATTCATGGAACTAATATTAATGCAAAATAAATTGCAAGTAAAATATAATTGTTTAAGCAAGTTTCAAACTTATCATGCAAAGTACCTTAATTGATCATCATCACATTCATGGAACTAATATTAATGCAAAATAAATTGCAAATAAAATATAATTGTTTAAGCAAGTTTCAAACTTTAAAAATTATATAATAAATTGTTAAAAAAAATTGTAAATAAAATATAATTGTATAATGAATTGCAATTAAAATATAATTGTTTAAATAAGTTTTAAATTTTGAAAATTTTAGTAGCTAAATTTTGTAATTTTTTTTTTTTCTTAAAAAAAATTCACCAATTTTCATTTTTTTTTGGTTTAAAATGATTTTCCCAAATTTATACTATAAAAGTATTTTACTTTAAAAATCATCATTTTTTTTTCTAAGAACTATATAAAATCTTTAAAAACTTAATTTTTTACAAAACTATTGCCAAACATTTTATGGTTGACATTTTATAAATTAGTAAGATTCTACAATATTTTTACACTTTAAAATACCTAAAAATCCTTAAAAATTTTCTTATTAACTCCTATTTTTTTATAATATAAAGTACAACATGATATAATGATGCAAATTAATATCCATATAAATAGAATAATAATAGGCAAAGTCTTTACGTATTACTTGATTTGGGCCTAGATTTCAAATTATGATTTTCAATCTTTAAAATCTATTAATATTTTTATTTTATTAAAAATTATATAAATTTAATTATATTTCAATTTTTAAAAATTCAGATTTTGAAATTTTGTATTTTTATTGATAGTAGAAAAGAGCCAAAAGAAATTAATTCATTAGTTTTTAAAAACATTTATAATTTAGTCACTTTTTCAAATTATATAAATCAATATTTTCCATTTTTTTTTATGTTTATAATAAAAGTAAAAAATATTAAAAATAATAAAGTTATTATTATTAACCAAAATTAAGAGATATTGTATTAAGTAAAAAATTAGCAAAACTGCTCATAGTACAATGAAAAACCAGTTTTCTTATAGACCTATCAAGGATTATTGTACCCAATTATAACCAAGAAAAAATATCACTTCAAAATTCTTTGCAATATAAACCATTGTAACTACCCAACAAAACCAAAAAGCTAAAATAAACAAAGTTATTAACTTTGTATTTTTTTTTTATATAATTTTGTTTTATTCTAAATTATAAAATAACCTTTTTCATGTTTTTATATGTTTTCAAAAATAAAAAGAAAAAAAAAATTGAAGAATGTGAAAGATAATAAAATCTTTGACTTTTTTGAAAAGTTCATATACATCTTAAGTTATAAAAAAAAACATATTTTTAATATATATTATATTTTTAAATAAATACCACTAAAGAATCGTGTGATTTCTTCTTTCTAGGTTTTAGCTTGGAATAGAATTGAGGGGAAGGTTTTTTTGGGTGGGAATATGTTATTTGAAAACCTGTAACTATTGGAGGGCAAAAATGGTGTTGGGGTCTTTTTGGCGATGGCTCTTGGAGGACCTTGGGACTTGTTTTAAGTTATTTTAATGCCATAAATGGGGTCTTCATTGGTGGGTAGCACAAGATGGCAAAAATGGCGTTAGAGTCAATTTGGCGTTGGTTATTTGGAGGACCTTGGATCTTGTTTTTAAGTTATTTTAGTGCCATTTATGGGGGGCCTTCATTAGCGGGTAGCCCATGTAAACCATGTACTGCTATTAATCATTTTGGAGGCGTTGGTGGTGAACTAAACTTGGAGGTCTCGCTAAAAACTTCCTTTTCTATGGACTCTCTACAACCTCCTGGAGTTGACAGGGGTGTTGATGCGGCTGTCACTTCTGCCAGTGCCTTCTTTGGTTTTAATTCTTGGCATTTACTACCATTTCTGAACTTGGTGGTTACCTTGGCTTCTCCCCTAAGGAGTGTTGGATCATGTTGTCATTGATGCCAATGGTTTGATTGATTGATGTCATTGATTAATGTCAAGTGATTGATTGATGTCAAAGGATTGATTGATTGATGAGTGATGTAATATAATATGTATTGTCCTTGATGAGAATGCATAGATGAAGATGGATCAATGAGTTGTCATTGATACATGATGAAGATGGATCGATGCAGTTTCATTGGTATATGATGCATTGTTGGAAAAATGTATAGATGACTCATTATTGTCTTATCATGATTGATAAGGTGCACAAATGGATGAACTCCAAAGTGGTCCCCTTATGGTGAAAGCCCTCACGGGAAGATTCTTTACAGATTGAGTTATCCTAGAAGAATGGTTGGAGGACCCATTCTTGTATGAGGAATAACGAGATGAAGATCAAGGAAATTGTTGGTGAAACTATCCTAGATGGATAGTGCTTGTCATGTCATTTCTGGCGGTATGTGGAATGTCACATAACTCCTCATGGTTTGAGAGTTATGGCCTTACGAATATGAAGGACCCCTACATGAAGGCTTGAAGTCCCCAAGGTCAAAGAAGTCAAAGTGACCTAAAAGAAGAAATCATTATTTAAATGATAAATTAAAGTGACAAAGTCAAGGTGGATTATTTAAATAATAAAGAGAAGTGACAAAATCAAGAAATGATAAAGTAAGGTGACAAAAT